>PVLA01004537.1:60177-153912 GCA_004027455.1 Hydrochoerus hydrochaeris | reverse complement strand
TTCTCACATTATTCACAGAAGGCAAAACCCCACAATCAGTCCTCACAAAAGGGTTATCTAGAGGGCCTCCAGCAACCCCCCTGGAGTCTCCACCCTCGACTCCATACTGAGCATTACATAAAAACATACACATGTGAACTACACAAATTACAATTATCAATACAAAACATTTCAAGATTCCCGCGCCCAATTCCCACATGCGATGTCCTTTTCCTGGAGAAGCGATTGTCACAAGGCATGGATGCACTAGGACGCGGCATGGACAGAAAAGGGCGCTGCAATACACAATGGGGACCAGGGAAGAGGGTAACAGCAATATACTTAGTATAGTCCATACAGTTTGTCATCAGATTTCCCCAGGAGCTCTATAAAATGCTTATTATTATCCCTTATTAGTTAGGAGTACTTCAAATGTGAGTAGCAGAGCACCCAAAGACTAACAGAGACGTTACTTCTGTAACAAGGAGTCCTGATTTGATGGAACAGTTTGGCATTGTCATTAGGATCCTTTCATCCTTTCCCTGTGCCATCCCCAGTGTGTGGAATTTTATTTGTACGTTCATCACCTCATGTTGTAAGATGACTGTTTCAGATACAACTATCATATATTTACACTACTGAACTCAAGGCAGGAAATAAAGGAAAAGAATGCTTTGCATAAACATCCAACCAGACTTCCTATTAGTCAGAATTTGGTTACAAGCCATCTCCTACATCAGTCACTGGCTTAGACAGAAAATAGTGCATCTCCAGGGTAAGTACTTCATCCCATGGAGGAAACCCAGGTCTCTGTTAGACTATCGTAATAATATTCAGTGGCTACTAATGGTATTTACCATGTGTATTTTACAAATGATGAAACAGGTGCTCCAAGACATTAAATGAAACAACCAAGGTCACCCATGCCGCGAGAGGCAGAAACAGGATTCAAACTGAAATCACAATATTCCAAATACAAGCACTTGCCATTGTACCATGATAACAGGTGAAGCTGTATGTCCTGAGCTATTTTTATGTACATTCCTAGATCTCTCAGTGGCCATCTGCACACTTCCTGCTGGGCTCTACCTGACACTCCAAGTGTGGACACGATTCTATACTCAGTGACAGGCTGGCCCTGTCACAGTTGTGGCCAACAGGTCAAAGCTTTGCTATTTGGGGGATACTCAGATACAGTCCTGCTGCTTTCAGCACGTAGTCATTAACACCAGGCTGTTAAAGGGAACGGCTCCCTGTTTGTGCTGAGCCATTTTTATGACATCCAGTGACCGTGAGAAAAGTGCAACCAGAACTATTTATAGATCCAATCTTAGGGCCTTCAATGATATAAATGCTTAATGCTTTTTCCGGGTGAGGGCCAGTGGAAGTCACGTGTATAAACCTTGGATTGACAAAAGACACATAGGACAGTAGAGTCACAGGAAAACACAACGGTAAACTGGCTAGGGACCAGGGTAACTACTTCCTTCTGTCTCTACCTCTGATGTACCAGCCACAGGGTCCCAAGCTGGGCATCTCTTGCCCACACACACACCTGGGCTGGTCACACACACCTGCCTTGTTTTTTGCTTACAAACCCCTTAGAAGAAAAGAACTGTCTCTCACTCCTCTTCTTTCCTTTTTAAAGCTAATATCTGGGACCACATAGGTACTCAGAGAGCAAATGAATGAATGAATGAATGAATGAATGAATGAATGAGTGACTGTCCCTTTCTCTTGAAAAAGGAGTAACATCTGAATTCTCTATTTCTATCTACAACAGAAGAGGAACTCAACACAGGTTTGTTGAACAAGGACACCAGTGAAAAATGTTTCAAACCTGAGATTGTGTTTACTGACTATGTAGCCATTTCACTTGATGGGTGCCTCTGCCCAGAACTTTCTTCCTGACTCTATCAGATCTCAGGGCAAAGTCTCCCTGTCCTGATCATTCTTTTCCAAATTCCCCTAGCCTGATCCCCTGCACCTCTGGCACCTCTAAGTGCTTCTTCGCATCTCCTTGTCCATTTCTCTTCCTACTAGATTCTGAATGTGTAATTAGTTTCACTACACTCTATCTCCCCTCGCTACAGGATAAGTTTCTTGGAAACAGGAGCCATGTCTGGCTCATTCACTGCAGTGTCCCCATTAGAATATCTGACACAGAGTAGAAGCTCAATAAGTGTGTTTGGATGAATAAATAAATGAATATGACTTCCAACTTTTCCAAGGCTTCAAAGCCAGAGGATCTGTCTCATCCTTCCAAATCTTCCTATGGCCTCTTACAATATGGAGCATCTTAAAAGTCTTTCCATTCTTAGGCAGCCATCACCCACTAGCAGAATCAGACAAACACACTCCTATATGTCTGCCACCATCATGGGAGTCCCAATGTAGACACACAGGCTAAGAGAAGCAGCCCCACCTCCATGCACTCATGGATCATCAGCAAAGCCACAGTGTAACTGCATAGGTCTGGAGAAGCCTGCTCCACACCCTGCTATCTCCCTGTAAATCTGGAATTAGAGGAACCCAGGTGCCTGTCTCATCCACCTACACTGCCTAGGGGCAGCCAACATTGGAAGTGCCTGGGATCCCACAACCAGCTAGTTGGGAGGAACTCAGGAGAATGTCAAGACCAAGGAGCAAAAGACAAACTCAGACCTCCGGCCCACACAGAACAAGTCTAGGAGATAACAGTCATGGAAGAAAAAACAAGTCACACACCTGAAATCTCTGAGAGGATAGCAACTGAAGTAAGGAAACAACTTCATGAGATTGTAAAAACAGTCAAGTCAGAAATGTCTCAAGTAAAAGAAGAAATCACAAACATACTGAAAGAATTGCTCAGCAGGTCTAAAGAAGACAGAGACAATAAAGAGGAGCAAAGGAAAATGATGGAAACCTTGAATGAATGTAGAAAGGAATTACAATGCATGAAACAGATTCAAAGAGAGATTCAGGAGATTAAAAATTCAATTGAAAGCTGGCAAAACCACTTGAAAGAGACTGAAGATAGATTTTCAAACCTTGAAGACAGGATTGCAGCTAGTGATTGTGAAAGGAAAGATCTCTTAAAAATAACACTGAATCAGGAAATAACAACTCAGTGGCTGCAAGATGATGCAAAGAAGCATAACTTAAGAGTGATAGGTGTCAGTGAAGAAGCAGGGGTCAACACAAATGAAATTAAAAGGATATTCACAGAAGAATAAAAGAAAATTCCCAAACATGGGAAATGGATTTGGCATGTAGATAAGTGAGGCATATAGGATCCCAACTAGCCATAACCAAGTAAATCTACACCCAGACATATAATAATCAATATCCCAGAAATTCAGTAAAAGAACAGAATATTAAAAGCTGTTGGAGAAAAGAAATATCACTTATAAAGGAAAACCAGTCAAAATCACAGCAGACTTATCAACACAAACCATCAAGTCAAGAAGAGTTTGGAGTGAAGTGTTTCAAACCCTGAAAGAAAACTTCCAACCCAGATTGATGTACCCTGCAAACCTATCTTTCAAAATTGATGGAAAAATAAGATACTTCCATAATGAAGAACAAGTGAAGGAATTCATGAGCACCAAACCAACCCTACAGAGAGTGCTAAATGATATTCTAGAGAGAGATAAAACTGACCATGGTTCCAGGAACAGCAGCAGAGGAGGATCACCAAAGAAGACAGGCAATTGAATGAAGAGGAAAAGTGGAGGGTCAATAACAGGAAGATAACAGGGCAGAGACAAACCAATGTATGCTGGTTGTAACCATTAATATAGATGGCCTCGGGTCAGCAATAAAAAGAAACACAGGGAGAGTGGATAAAGAAACACAGGGAGAGTGGATCAAGAAACAAGATCCATTGATTCACTGTACACAAGAAACACATTTAACTGGAAAGGAAATTATAGAGTGAAAATCAAAGGAGAAAAAACAAATGTTTCATGTGACAGGAGACAAAAAAAAAAAAGCAATAGTAACTTGCCCATCAACCACAGAATGGTTAAGAAAGATATGGTATTTTCATGCAGTGGAAAGCTACCCAGCAATAAAGTAGAATAATCTCAAGGCTCCTGTAGGTAAATGGATGCAACTGGAGATCATGTTCATGGGCAAAACAGTTTGAACTCATACATGTGAATCATAGCATAAGAAATAGAAGGAGTTAATGGGATCCAAAAGCAAAATAGTTAATGTAAGAGCAAAAGGGAGGAAACACCTGGGAGGGCAAGGTAGAAACTACCATCAATTTCTTATTGTCTTATCTTGAACTCTTGCATTGTTTACACAGTTTTGTTAGCTTTGGCTTTATTCTGTCTTGTTTTGTTAGATTCTATGTTGTCAAATGGTAGGGGCAGCTATTTTGAATATAATGGGATATATTATGGTAATCATGGATTCCTATTATATTGCTTTGAAGTCTTATAATGCTTTCATTCATTTGTTTGATTGGTTTTATTCTGTTTTGTTTGATTTTATTAATGGTATGAATAGCTATTTTGAAGAAAACAAGACTTTATAGTAGCCATTGCTGATTTACTATCATCTTGCTTTGAAGTCTTACAATGCTTTTGTTCTTCTGTTTTGATTGGTTCTATTCTGTTGTGGTTTATTTGATCTTATTATGTGTTATGGTATAGACAAACTTTTTGAGGAAAATAAGATATTATAGTAGCCATTGTGCATTTCCTGTCATTTGGTTTTGAAGTCCTATAATGCTTTCATTCTTTTGAATGGTTTTATACTATATTGTTATGTTTGATATTAATGTGTGTGAAGGAAGATATGCTCAACTATTTTGAAGAAAAGATAATATGGTAGCTACTGTTGATATCTGGTTGTCTGGTTGTAAAGTGCTGTGTTGCTTGCATTGTTCTGTTCTGATTTGTTTTGTTCTGTTCTCTTTTGTTTTATTCTCTTTAAAATAAAAAAAAATTTAATAAAATAAAAGTAAAGTACATAGAGAAAAAAAAAGTCTTTCCATTCTTGATTTCAGTAACAGAATCTTAGCCCCATATCCCTCTGATCATCCTCCAACTGCCCTCCCTGCTCTGCCTCTCACTCTCTGGATCACTGGCTATGTGTAACTATGTTAGTACCACACAGTGGAACAGTGTGTACAGCCATTCAAAATAAGGGCAAAGGAACATGTACATTGACATGAAAAATCACTCACAACATATTGCTGATTAGACTACCATGTTTTATGTAAGTACAGTCAGCCCTTTGACTCCATGGACTCAACCAACCTCAGACTGAAAATATTCAGAAAAAATTGCATCTGTATTGAACATGCACAGACATTTTTCTTGTTGTTATTTCCTAAACAATACAGTGTGACAACCATTTACATAGCATTTACATTGCACTGGGGATTACAAAGTAATCTAGAGATGATTTAAATGACAACACTAAGGTTTGCGCATAGGTTCTGTGCAAATACCATGCCCTTTTACATAAGGGAATTAAGCATCTTCAGATTTGGGTACCTGTCAGAGATCTTGGAACCAATGTCCTGAGGATATTGAGGGATGACTTCAGTCAGGTTCTGTTTCTGTAAAATCTCTGTGTGTAGGTATATGTGCATGCACCATATGGAAATGATCAGAGGATTATATAACAAAACATTAACAGTGATAATATTTGTGTATTTTCTTTATGTTTTCCTTATGTTTTCTTATGATGTTTCCAAATCCCTTGTGGAATTTCTGAAACTATTAAGTTGAACCATATGAAACTGCCATTGTGATTGATCAAAAACAGTCAAATAACTTCCATTTCATATGATTGGTTGAAGTAAACTATAAGATCACCTAACATTTAGTAAGAATTGAAAGCATGAGAGAAAACAGAGACTAAAAGACCCAAGATTGCATCCTGAGTGGAATTACTACCCAGCGAAACCAATTCCACACTGAAGGACCAAAGTGGAGGAAGGAAAATAGGTAGGTGTTTTAAAGCCATAAGACTGTAAATCATCTGTGTCCCATAGTAATGTCTCTGCTCACTGCTAGACAGGTGACAGCTAGGGTTATTAACAAGGTAAACACTAGAACAGTGAAGAGGATTCCAGCTGTGTCCATGGATTTTCAAGTCCATGCTTTGGGTCCATACAGCTGTGGTCTTATTTGGGAATTATGGCATCCAGTTATCACTTGAGCAGAAGTCAGCTCCTCACCATTATCAGCAGCCAGAGAGGCCAAGTCAAGATTCAGGAAAGGAGTGAGGGAAGGAAGAAAGAAGAAGGAGAGGGAAGAAAGGTCACATATATTTCCCAAACCCAAGGCCAATGGCAGAGCTTTTCTCCTGGGAGCTATGCCTTTCCCCACCATGGTTCCTGGAAGGGAGAGGTGTTTTGTCACGCATATATCTATGACAGACCCTTAAGAAAACTGAATTGCTGCTATGAAAGGAAAACCCCTACTTCAATGTTCAAAAGAGCCTTTAATGGAGCCCTACAGCAGTGGCTCTGATGGGCTGTGGCATTTGTCAAAAGGTTTTGTCACTGGCTCAGAACTAGGAAGTCAAAACTAAGGACAAGATGAAAAGGTGGAATCTCCCACGTCAATGTTCTCCCACATCAATGGAATCTCAGGCTATGGTTGTAACTAGTCTGTCACTACCCTCAGCCCACACACCCACGCAGCCCAGAGGCCTGGAATGGTGAATGTGGACAAGCTAAGAAGGGGCTCCGTCCCGCCATAGAAGGCGCAGGCAACCTGAGCTTAGATGCATTTGAGGAAAGGACAGCGAGAAAAGGCCAGTGCGTGCAGCAGTTCCTCTCATCTGTAGGGGATACTGTGCAACACTCTCTGTAGATTCTTCAAATCCTGGATAGTACCAAACCCTACACATATTATGTTCTTCCTATGCATCCATAGCTATGATAAAGCTAAACTTATAAATTAAACACTGTAAGAGTTTAACAATGATAAAATAAGCCATTTATAACAATACACTGCAACAAAAGTTTGGTAAAATTTACAAATTATTTATTTCTGGGATTCTCCCATTTAATATTTTCAGACTACAACAGACCTCAGAAATCAAAGAAAGTAAAACTACCAATTAGGGAGAAGGGAGAGAGGCAATGTATATTAAAAAGAAGGAAGAAAAAGGTCAGAATTAAGTGAAAAAAACATCCATAACTTGGAGCAAAAAAAAATTAATAAGAATCTGATCCAAAAGACAAAAGATAAAGTATTTGTTGAGAATGAATTTGTTAACAAGACATTAAAAACAAGGCATAAATACCCCGAGGAGATAAAACAATAACTCATTTTTTAAAATATGTCTGTATTTAGCTCATTTTTTTTTAAAAAAAAGATGGAATTCAATTTCAATGAAAATAAATTTTCATTAAAACAAGACATCAATTCTCTTTTGCCAAATTAACACATTTGTTTTAAAAGTATGTTATATCCCATGCTAGTGAAGGTGAAGTCATGTGGGCATTCTTAATGCTCACATATAAATATGTGAATTTATACACCTTTTGGAAATTAACAATATACATAAGAATCTTTTCAGCGTATTCAAGACTGTGACCCAATTATTGTCTAGCACTTATTTCAGGAAAGCTATCATTTTTTAGCAATTCTTTTTTAAAAAGAAATAAAATTTTAATTATTTATAATAGTTTACAAACTGCAAACATCTACTAGTAAAAAATATTAGAACACCTTAACTTTTCAACAATATTGGGATGATTAAGTAGATAACAAAATATTCACTTAAAATTATAAAGATTTACAATAAATTGTGCAAAGTATCAATAAAAATGAAAACATATAAGCTATATAATAGTAAGCAAAGAAAAATCAGAGACAAAACTGCATATGTAATAGAGCCCAAATCTTGTAAAAATAAAAATTAAACAGACTCAAAAATGTCACAAAAAAAAATGACCCAAAATGTGAAAATTGGCCAGGGCAATTGGAACTTCATAGATTTGGGATATTTTTTTCACACTCTCTAGCCAGAGCTTCCTTAATATCTTACGATGGAAAAAAAGTAAATAGAGTATGTTTTCTGACAGTAAGGAAGAGAGATGTAGTCTGGTACTCTGCAAAGTCTCTGTCATAAATCACAAAGTGCAAAGAACTAACATGTTTTACTTAGCTATCTTTGTCCCTCCCGGGCTCCTCCTCCCAAAGGTGATCCTGCCTAAGCATCACAAGTCTGATGTAGGCTAGTTGATCCAACTCTCTGCTCCCAGGCAGGTCTGGAATTTTCCAATCAATTGAGCATGTCTTCTTTCAATTTTCAGGCAATTATCAAGCACCATGCACTGTTCTGGGTGCTAGAGACCTAACCACAGACAAAGCAGCAGTGGGCCTTATCCTCCTGGAGTTTAGGGTCTGGTGTCAGAAAGACCAGAAAACAGTTTTTTGCAGCACAGACTCATACGCGAAGTATAACAGTTCCCACCTTGAACCTTTACTGTCCTCATGGCATTTACTGTCGGCCTCTCTCCAGTCTCTCCTGATTGTTCACCTGCAAAGGATAGATAATAGTAATTCCTATGTTGGAGAGCATTAAGAGACTAAAATGAACCAGTATGTACTGAAGGTTCAAAATGATGTCTGGCACATGTGGGCACAATATAAGAGCCTGCTGTCAATATTAGTGGTCATTCCTATTAGTGTTGAAATTAGTGTTGACATCAAAATCAGCATTAACATTAGGATTAGCATTGGGATTCCCAAAAGGAAAGCACTGGGAATAAAGAACAAAAACCCCTAATCCAGCTTGCAGTGACATTTGCACAGAACCTTGAAGAATAACGAACAGTGTGCTTGGAGAATGTGATGGTGGTACCTAATCTAGGAAAAGAGCTGTGTGTGCAAAAGTCCAAACTGAGCAGAAGAATGCCTCCAACAGTAACTGTCGAGAAACCAGAGAGCCTGACATGGTGGCACACGCCTGGAATCCCAGCACTCAGGGAGGCTAAGGCAGGAGGATCCCAAGTTCAAGCCCAATCTGGGCAACATAATAATTTAGCAAGATCCTGTCTTAAAATTTAAAGAAGAAAAATTTTTATAAAGGGACCAAGGTTGTAGCTCAGTATATCCCTGAGTTCAATTAAAAAAAAAATGCAAGAACCAAGTGGTCAAAACACCTCAATAGAAGGGAAGCGTGAGGAAAGATGCAGCTGAGAGGAGCATCAGGAAGCAGATCCTGAAAGGCCCAGTAGCCAAAGAGGGGGTTTGGACATGATCTTGAGGTCACCAGGGGGTTGAAGGAGGAAGTGACAAGAGAGGACTTGGGCCACTTGGGGAGCACTCAGGAGGGCTGGCCAGACACAGAGTCTCGGGAAGGTGGCAACTGCTGCCACCCATGGCAGGAAGATGGGGTCTCTCCACAAGGCCTGGACGATGAAATGGAAAGACATGGGCAGGTCCAGTAGATTTCAAGGACGGAGAAAAGCAAATCTAGTACCTCATGGGATGAAGGTAAGTAGGAGGAAGCTGGAGGAAGGTAGGCTCCTGGCTAGAGGACAAGCCCTTTGGTTTTATGATCTGTTTTTAACTTCTCAGGTTTCGGGTCTACATCCATAGCAAAGCTCTCGGATGGCTTGGGACTGTTGCAAGCATCTGTGAATACCCAGGGGCCTGGTACACAGTGGGCACTCAGTGAATGTCTCCAGCCTCTCCCAGCCATCAGCCTTTCCACTGAACTGAGCCCCTGCCAAGCCCTTTCCCACAGAAACCAAACCACGGTGGGTTTCCTGAAATGTAGAAAACATCCCACAGGAATCCAGGCATCCCCTGGGCTCTTCTCAGCAGGGTGAGGTAGCAAGAGAGAGAGTCTAGGCTGGGGAGAAGGCTCAGGGCCCAAGGCCATGTCTGACCAGGGCCACCATAAGGGACTCATGGGAAATGCTTGAATAAGAGGTTAGGGAAGAAGGGCCTGGGATTTAGCTCAGCAACATAAGTGCATAAGCATGAGGTTGCGAGTTCAATCCCGGTCCAAAAAAAAAAAAGAGGTTAGGGAGGGGCTGGCTGGCAGAGGGTCCAGGTCTATGAAGAATCCCACACAGGGGTGCTTTGCTCTCAGAAGCCACCAAGTAAGGCCAGGAGAGGAATTGAAGACAGTAAAAATCTCTTACTCAACCAAACCTTCCCTTACCTTCCTATCCTTCCCAACTGTAGCATGCATAACACACACACACACACACACACACACCCTTCCCATCCTCCTACCATTTATCCAGTTGAGAGCTGCCTGGCCCTGGGCCAGTTGCACTATACACAGTGTCTCAAACAGCTCTGAGACACAGGATGGTCAACAGACCAGAAACTGAGGCCCAGTAAGATGACATTCCCTGCCCAAGATTGCATAGCCAGTCAGGAGGAATGGGAGATTCGAATCCAGCATATATATGCGATCCTAAAGCCCTTCTCTTCAACCACCAGCCCAAAAGACTTTAAAGTCTGCAGCCAGTAGCCATGAGGTCAACTCAACATGCACATGTGTTTTGTTTGGACTCAACACTATTTTAAAAAGTGGGAAATTTCACATAAAAATCCAGATTTCCGGCTTCTCTTTAGAAACCAGATATGGCCCACATTTCCACAGGGCCACAACTGGCTGGGCTGAGGAATAGCTGTCCCTTACATGAGATGTACTTTCTTGTCCTGCCCTACTCACCCACCTTGGTGATGACCTCTAAAGATCACAGTATGAGCTCCATCAGGCCATACTGGCCAGGAGGCTCTCTCAGATGTGACCCACAAATCCTCATATGAAGATTTCCAAATCTTTCTCAGCATCAGCTGCGTGCTCATCTCTCTCTTCCTCATGGTAAGTACACAATCTTTTAAACCAGGCTTGAGTCCGGTGGTTTTCTCTGTCTAAACCTTGGTTTCCTCATCTCTAAAACAAGGGGCTTTCTGATAGAGCAGAGGAGAGATAACATGAGCTTCCAGATTCCAGGTTTGGACACCACACCCAGGGTCTGATCTTTTCCCAAAGCTTGTTGGGCGTGAACTGGTTGGTCCCTTCCACCTCTGTTGCCTCTGTAGAATACACATGCTCTGAAGGTAATGGCCATGTTTTTGTCCTGTCTGTACCCTGAGGCCTCACTGTATATCAGAAACACCTCTTAGTGATCGGGAACCCTTGTCTCAGTCCTGTGTCCTCTTTTCTTCACTGTCTACAACACCATATGATTTTATGCAATCTTGAGTTTTCAACACCATGCATATATTTAAACCTATGACTTCCAGATTTATACTTCCAGCCCAAACCTGCAGCTGGTCTGGGACTATATTTAACTGTGCACTCAGCACACCACTAGATACTACCAGGCATCTCAGACTCAGTTTGTTCAAATGTGAGCTCCCCATTTTACCTTCAAACCAGCTCTATGCACACTCCTCCCTGCCAAGTGATGGAAACTATCTGTTCAGGGATAAAACAAAGAAGTCCTGCTTGATTCCTCTCCTTCTCCCACACTTTGAATACTGATGGTTCCCAAATTACTATACCTCTTATTTGAATTATTGCAATGACTTCCTAACAGATGGTCTACCCTGCTTTACCTTTGCTTTCTGAGGGGCTATTCCCAGTAAAAAAAAAAAAAAAACACTCAGAGTGATCTTTGTAAAATTTCAACAAGACCACATGCCTCCTCTGCTCAAAACTCTATTATGGCTCCTGTCTTACAATAGATCCCAGTTCTTTACAACAGCCTATAAAGCCCTACATGGCTTCAACCCTCTATGACCTCACAGCTCCATCCTTCCCTCAGAGTTTCAATGACTTGCACAAAGTCACCCAGCTAGGAAGGGAAAGAAACAGAACCAGAACTGGGTCTGACCAGGCTTAAAGACTTTCAGTCTCTCTATAACACCCAACTTCTCAGCAAATCGTATCCTTTCCCTGTCCTGTAGTTTCCTCATCTGTAATATAAAGATACTGTATCTCACCTGGAAGATATCAGAGGGAGGTAGGGTTACATAGTTTCCAAGATTATAGTCTACCTCCAATCTTTGATGACTCCAAATGGAATTTAGGATCATCAATTCTACACTTCCAGTCCTTGGCACTTAGTAAACACAGGATGGATGGCTAGAAGAATGAATGGGTAGATATACAAAAGATGTGTGCAGAGATAAGTGGAAAGTAGGTATATGGTGAATAATCAAGTAAATGGATATATCATTGGATAGATGGGTGGATGGATGGAAGTTGGGTGGATGATAAGATGGATGGATAGATGATTGGAAGAAGGAATAAACTGATGGGAATGAATTAATGTTTAATAAGGAAAGTTCAGAAACTGGAGTAGAGGAAAATAGAGACAATATTGCTGGGGGAGGGGGGTGTTAGAGGTAGAAGATTGGTATAAACCCAAAAACAGGAGAGCCTCACTTACCAAGTGCATAGTGGGAGACCCAACTGTGAGTCAGTGAACCATGTGTGAGGCAAGTTGAAACAGAAGACAGACTATAGACTTGGGGATTAGAAGGACTTGGGTTTAAATCTCACCATTGGAGCTTACTAGCTGTGCAACACTAAGCTCCAATTTTCTTGGTATGGGAGTGGGGAGTAGAAAATAATACAATCCTTCACTCTTGCGACCATTATGAGGCCTAAACAGGATAGGTTGATGTATGCATTAAAATGCCTGGCACACAGTAGGTATGCAGAAATGAGGCTGCCCTCATGGTTACAAGAGGCCTAAGCCACAGAGGGGCCTCAGCCAGGTCTGGCACCTCAGAGTGACTCTTTGCCTTGACACTGTCTGCGGAGCTTTGATGAGAGGAGCCAGAGGTCCAGGCCAAATCCTCTGTCTATATCTGCTGATCTGCTGGCCATCAGTTGAGTGATCCAGCTGGCCACACGCCTCACAGAGAGCACAGGTTGGGCTGGCTGGGCCTCCATGCAGGGCAGGCCTGCTGCATCCCTCCCTGACAGATTCGGAGGCCCTTCTCAAGGGATCGGCCACCTGCCCTGCCCCACCCAGTGTAGGGGGAGAACTTGGCTCCAAACTCCAGAGCCCCAACTTCTCAGGAAACCCTCAGACATGAAGAACTTTCCATCCACATCACAGGAATTTTGTGTAAAAAGGGAAAGAAAAAAAAAACTAAAAACCTTCATCCTTTGGCCTCTGAGAGAATATTTCTTTTATGTGAAACTGGCAGGGAGGAAAATTCAAGATTCCTTCTCCTTTGCCTAATTGATATCAACATGAAATATTCTGGTGTTGTTTTAATAAGACTTTGGTTTTCCAGTGAGAGTAGGGGAAAAAAAAAGAAAAAAGAAAAAAGATCTTCTCCTGGACCAGAATATTTTTAGCGAAAATATTTTGCTAGCATCCTCCCTGCCCCCTCCCTTCCTTGTTCCTTGCCCCGGCTTCAAAGGCACAGCAGCACTGTTGTGGGGTGCTGAGCGGCGGCCCACGCTCGGCAGCCCCCTCCACCCTTTGCATGGCAGGCAGGCCAGCCAGGGAGTGCCAAGCCAGGAAGATATTTTTTCCAGAAGCGGCATCTGGCTCCTTGGCAGCTGCACAAGCAGTTGTGCTGGCAGCTGGGGCTGGACGGGGTCTGCCGTGTGTTTAGGCTGCTGCCTCCTCTGACTCTCACCCACAGAAACGATGTTCTCTCTGCTAGGCTGGCCATCCTGTCCTCCCCCTCACTGGAGCGGGAGGACCGGAGTGATTGGTCCCTTGCCTCTCCACCAAGTTTGATGCCAGAGACCCACTGGGGTCCCTTGCCAGCTTGACTCGGGGCAGGTGGTTTACCCTTTAGGAGACCTCAGTCTCCACCAGTGGGAAATTGGAGTCATTGTCATCTACATAAACCAATCTGTCTGTCTGATCTGACCTCCACCTGACTTTCCGATTGAATGTCCTTCACTCTTCCCATTACACACGACAGCCTCTGAGAACACGGCTTCCTTTGCTGTCTCAAGTCTCCAGAGTCTCTGTGGTCCCAGGATTTTTGTAGTTGCTGCATGAGTTCTCTTTGCCCAATTTTTGAAAAATTGACTCCTTTTCCTTCTTTAGCCCACTCAAAGGCCACCGCCTTCAAGAGGCTCCTTGACTTCCCCATCTTAAGCAGCCCCTTCTGACCTGTCACAGCTTCCATGGCTTTCTTGCACAGCACCTACAATAAACTGCTCCATATATCCAGAATTTTGCACCCTTCCACTGTCCCCAGTCTAGGGGCTCTTTCAGAGCCAAGATCTCATCTGTCTTGTCCATCATCGATCACAAGCACGCTCTATAGGACTTGCCAGATGATTCGAGAATGAAGGGAGAGACTCCCAGGCCTGCTGTAGATGCCTCTCAATTCTCCTTCACCAGTCTGGGCAGTCAGGATGCACCCAGCACCCACCCTGAGAAAGAAAGGCAGGGGACAAATGTTCAGCATATGTGTCCAACATGCCACTCCAAGATGCTTCTACTTATTCCTTTGATGTTCACCCCAACCTTGCAAGGTAGGATTTAGTATTACTAGTTTACAGATGGGGGATGTTGAGATGATGAAGGACTGTCACACAATGGGAATGTGGCCACCACTGCTCTCTTTCTTCTACTTTACTGACTGGTCCTGCTCCTGTGCCATGTTCTGGGGGCTAAGGCATGATGCCACCACCAATCAACCATACCAGTGACCACTCCCATGGGCAGGCTAGGTGTTCTCCATCCATCTGCTCATGTAACTCAAAAAGCACTGCAGATGCTGATCATTAAACTCCCTCATATAGACAAGGAAACTGAGGCTCACAAAGATGAAGTGGCTTCGCTGGGCACACCACAAACAGGGAGTTCCCCAAGGATAATGTTTTATGTTGCTGTAACTAAAAATCATAGAGTGGATAATTCATTAAAAAAATAGAGCTTTATAAAACATAGGGTGTTTGATTGAGGTCATCCAGAAGCATGGCCTGAGATCTGCTCTGCCTAATTACCTTCTAACTGTATTATAACATGGTCATAGGTATGAGGGATGATGCAGCAAGCTAGAGCAGGCATGCCAGAGAGACCTTGCTTGGTAACAAAGCCACTCACTCAGTAACCTGTTAATCCATTAATCTGTGAATGGATTAATTACTTCTCCAATGTCCCACTTCCAAATAACATTAACATGTGGATCTGGGGATTAAATTTCCCACACATGAAATTTGAAAGACTCATTCAAACTATTCTAACATCTGTGTCTAATGTTCTGACCCACTATTAAGCATGCAGGTAGACTATGTGTCTATGTTCAGCAACTAGTCAGAAGATGAATGGGTAGATAGAGAGATAAATGAATGGATGGATCCCATAACGAAAATGTAAATCTAATCTCCCTAAATAGTAAGGACCAAGGTCCCAATCCACCTCAACTTCCCATCCCAGGCCTAAACTCTGTCCTTCTCCAGATGCTAGCTTCATGGTATGTGGTCTTCCCCCAGGAATGGGCTTAGTAGTGAAACCATAGCAACCAATCCACACAGGTCTCAGCCTCCCCATCCCAAGAACTCCACAGAGGGGCAAGATCAGAAATGACAACTATTGCTAATTAAATCTATTTCTCCATCTACCTTCTCTGTAGCACCTGGGGACATCAGAATGAGGGTGCTGGAGATCATACAGAGAAATCAAGAAACAAGAAGGAGAAGGAACTTGTCAAGGTCACTCAGCTTTGGACTCTGGGATTGAGCTTGCCCTAAGCAAGAAAGGCTGTGTATTCTGTATTGTACCCAAGCAAGTTAGGCCTGCCAGCTACCCAGGGTCCCTGGCCTTGAGTGCAATATTATAGGTCGCTCTTTGCAGTTGGTGGCCTAACAGCACTCTTGCCTTTGGAGTGCAAGTTAATTAGCCCCTGACGCACTCTCTGTCTTCATAGGCAGCCCTGATAAGCTCACCAGATATAATTAAATATACCTGGAAGGGTTTTGGATGACAGGGAAGAGAGTGGAATATTCCTTTGGTAAGAAAAGTATCTCCTCAGGTGCCCATCTCCTCCTCTTGGCATTCAGAGCATCCCTGCCTGGGCTGAGGCCCATCTCACAGTTGCATAAACCCATGGGCACCCCAACAGTGCCAAAGCACACTGTAAGATCTCTGCAAATGTTCTCTGTCCCTTCTGCCCAGAAGACCCTTTTCTACTTATCCCTCGTGGAATTCTCCCTCCCCCTACAAAGCCCACCTCTGAGCCTTTCTTCCTCCCTGGCACCTTCCACATCTATCCTGCCACTGGGTGCCATGATGACCTTGGTATTGTGCTGTCTCCCACAATGCAGCAGAAACCTTACCAATACCCTTGACATCTCCCTTCTGCTTGGTCAATCCCAGGATCCAGCTGGTTCCTGATGTTCTGCCTCAGAAGGCTTTATCTCTCCTGAACAGCAGGGAGTCAGTCTTGAGATGATCTTTTTCAGGGATGCAGTAGAGGTTCACACTGATGTTATTCTTTCTCTCAGATTTCTAAGACCTGCCTGTCCTGCAGACAGATGTATCCCTGGCACCCAGCACCAGCAGGGCACAGGCCTCAGATCTTACAGAATGAAAGCAGCTATCAGCTCCACAGCCTCTGAGCCACCCACAGGTGCAGCCTGCCAGCCCCTGGAGCAACACAGAGCATGGGTCCAGGTTTAAAGCTAGAGAGCCCTGGGTGGGGAATCCTGGCTCTTCCTCCTCCCAGAGTGGAAGGTGAGCAAGTCACGGGATCACAGATGTGCAGATGCGTAATGTTGGAGTTGGTTTGAACCTAAACATGTGAGGGCACAGAGGGGAGCAGGGCAGAGCAGTGATTTCAGGAAAATCTGTCTCACCTTGGTCTGCTATCTCCCCCAAACCCCTGGGGCTCTGCTCCTCCCCATCTGTCTGTGTCTACAAGCTCTGCCTATTGTCACCTACAAAGTGGGTCTGGAGGGCCAGCTGACTATTTCCTCCCTCCCCTTTCCTTCCCTCGCCTCCCCTCCTTCCCCCTTCTCTCCCCTCCAAGCCAGCCCGCAGCCAGCTGTGGGGCAGACATTCCTAGGCCTGCTCATTGATATTCAGGAATGGAACTCAAGCTGGCTTGGGTGCCCAGAGCTCAGAGCTCAGGCAGGCCCTGTGCCTGGCTCTTCCTCTGCCTAGCTGCGCTGGGAGGGCCTACACTCCCTTGCCAGCCAGAAAGAGCATCCTAGGCCACTGAAGCTAGTAGTGAGGCTCAGGAAACTGAGGCCTAAAGTAGGGAGTTGTGGACAGCAGCAGGCACACAGGAGTCTTGGAGAGTGCAGCTGACCGAGATCACCTGACACACTGCTCATTCTCCATTGGCCTGAAGCCGCAAGAGTCCTCGGGGCTTCTGGCCCCTCCAGGTGCTTCCGAGCTGGAGCTGTTCGAGCTGGAGCTGTTGGGGCCTGAACTGCTCTCAGGGGCCCTGCCGAGGCTCCACCCAGGGAGGGGACAGGATCCCAGGCCAGCCTCAGCCTTCCCACCAAGTCTCAGCGGGAAGCCACGGCTCCGCCCCAGAGCCCGTTTGCCAAGCCTCCACCTCACACCTCGGGGATGGTGCAGATGGGCTTGTTTTTCCTTGGGGTGTGAAAGAGCCGCTCAATGCATGGGCCTCCTCCCCTCCAAGCAGCAGGCTGGGCCAGCCACAAACTCCCAGTTCCCAAGGAGAAGGCCCCTGACCCAGGGGTCATGGGATGCGAAGGGGGCGGCCCCTCCCAGAGCCAGCTGGAGCCAGTCCTAGGGGTTCCAGCTCCAAGGAGTCAGACTCCCCACCCAGGGGGTGGCAAAAGGTCCCCAGCCCCACCACATCACCTCGGTGCTTCGAATCCCATTTGCAGGCCTCCCTTGACTCTTGCTAGGTTCATGTGAACACAGACAGGACCCCAACAAAGTGCCCATCCCCCATCAACATTCCAGAAACATCACCACACCCTGCCCAGCTCCCCTCTCTCCTCTCCAACTGGAATCCTCCTGTGGTCCCTGCAGAACCTCAGCTCCATCAGCAGCACCCTTCCTCACAGGCACGATCCCCTACACCCCCATAGAGATTCATCCAGCCTCCTAGGAATGGAACCTCCTGCAGAGGACATGAGCCCTCCTCACCTTCATGCATCAAGGAAGAAGAAAGGGAGAGGTGGTGTGCTTTTGTTCCCTGTGGCCCACGCTGCCCCCACCCTCTTACGAACTCACTGGGCTCCCTTGTGGCCTAGGCTGTTCTGGGGACCCCTACATTACTGCCTATGGCCTCTTGGTCACTCTTCCCTTCCTGAGGACTCCTTCTCCATCCTGCCTCTTGCTAATGCTCTGGGCCACTTCCACACCCCCATGGACATCCCGACCAATGCCTGGGGCCCTCTGTATTGGCTGTCCTCATAGCCAATGCCCTTCTTCCTCACCAATCCAACTGTCATAACTTGGGTCACAGAAACTGTACTACTTCCCATCATCAAGAATGCTGCCTTCGCTAGTCTGTGGGTCACACCCTCCACACTGTGCCCAATTGTTCTTAAACATATCTTTCTCCATTGCACCCACCCGGGTCCCTCTCCTGTAGCCCAGATCCCATGGCCACCACTGTCACCATTACTTATTCTCCTCTCCCTGCTGTCCCTGCCTCCCTTCCCTTCTCCTAGCTGACCCACAGCCTGGGTGCCCTTACCCACACCTCGGCCTCAGTTCTGGTCCCCAACAGCCAACTTCACCCAGACGGGCAGCTGGCTTCTGGGTCTGCCAGCCACTTAGATGGTAGTTTCCATCTTCAGCTCTAGCCAGATCTCTTTCCCAATCTACAATTTCTTTCTCTCTTTCCTTTCCTGCCCTCAGCTCTGCCCTTCCAGATTTCCTTCCCTTTCCTCCTGACTTGGTTTTGTCTGGATCTTCTTAAGCAAATGGAGCCCCTCGCATGGGAGACCTTGTCTCCTCCACTCCCCTCCCTGCAGCCTCCGCTCTCTTCCTTCATGGAGATGGTGGTCCTGCTGCCAGGTGTGCCACCCCCAGCCTAAGCAGTTTCCTCATCAGTCATATTTCCATCAACTCTCTCTGTCTCTCTCTCTTGAGTCCCCATTCCTCCCTCTCTGCAGAACCCTTCCCATTGCATTTTTCAGTATTCTATTTTCTCTTATGGTAAAACAAAAAAGAAAATGCCTTCATCCTGCTTCAGCTAAATTCCTTAGAAATGCCTGCATTCTCCCTGCTGCCCTCTAATTCTTCAACCCACTTCAAACTCTCAACCCCACACTCCAGGAAGAGGCTCCACCACCAGTGACAGTCACATTTCCAAATCCAGAGGCCATTTATCCATCTCGATACACTTGGCCTTCTAGCAGCGTTGGTGGTTGCCCTTGACTTCCTCTCCAAACCCTTTCCTCACGCTTTAGGTTCTCCCCTCCCTCCTCATCTTCCTCTGGCCATACTAGCCAAGATGACCATTTGCCCCATTTAGGAAGCCACCTTCTCTGTCTGTATTGAGCTTCAGGTCTTGGTCTTCAACCACTTGCCCCCGCCCACCAAATTTGCTCCTACTTCTGGCTGATTTATAGAAAACCCACATGCCAGTGACCCCCAAAGTTAGGATCAAGCACAGCCTGCTCTTCCCAACCGTTTTGTCATCTTCTCCCACTGTTCTCTGAGGTCCACTAGGGTTGGGTCACGTTTCACTCCAGGCCAGCTCTGTGCTGCACAAGACTCCGTAAAGTTAGACATAACAGCAGCTGCATGAATTGGTGCTTGCTGTGTGCTGGGCACTGAAACAAGTGCCTTATTTGAATTATCTCATTGAATTCTCCCAACAGCACCAGAGGAGGGAAAACCAAGAGGGGGAGCTTGCTGAGGATCACACTGCAACTCCCGCCGCCAGACCTCTGCAGCAAGAGGCTTCACCTGGTGTAGCAGCAGGGCCACAACCAGTGGCCTGAGTTGAATTGACTGAATTACTGCCCCACCAGGGAAGAAGCAGAGATCTTAGGGTTGAAAGGATGTCTTCCTGCTCTTAGAACTCCAGCCAGAAGTACCATTTGCCAAGAACTAAGGGAATATGCGAGGGAGTGGTTAAGAGCCGAATCTGGTGGCAGCCTTCCTGGTTTTGAATGTCAGCTTTTTCCCTGGTGAGCTCTTGGACTACACTCCCTCCACTCAATGATTTCACACCTCAGTTTTCTCAGTACTAAAATGAGATGGTAACAATGAAGGTAAATGAGATGATATACATAAAGCACACAACACAGCAGCACGTACAGAGTAGATGAGCGACACATATTGGTGCGGCACTTGCTGTGCACTAGAGACTGAGCCAGACATGCAATGGAAGAATAAACTGGGCAAGGGGCAGCGTGCGTTTACTATCACGGGCACAGGAAAGTCAGTTCCTGTGAGACTGGCTGCTTTAACTGAGATGTTGAGCTGTGTCTAAAACCAGCTCATGCTTGGCGTAGAAGGCAAGTAATGTAATCCTTAGTCCTCACAGCTCTGTGCCTTTGCACAGGCTGCGCCCTCTGCCAAGCACACCTCCCCCTCCCTCTTCCTAACTGTAAAACTCCTATCCAAACAGCAACAAGCAACCCAAGCGTTATTACCTTCTCTGTAAATTCCCACTAAAAAGGATCAGGCTCTCTCTGTCTGTCTGTCTGTCTGTCTGTCTCTCTCTCTCTCTCTCTCTCTCTCTCTCTCTCTTCTTCCTGGACAATACTAGCATTTTGTGCATGTTCTTACTAGAATCATTCATCCATTCCACAGATTCAATCAATCAATCAATATTTTCTGAGTCCCCAGGGCACTGAGTTGACTACTGTGCTGTTCAGTAGTTCTCATCAATTAGACAGTTTTACATGCTTTGTGCATAATCGTTACAAAAACTAAGGAAGACGGGAGCTGTCTTGTGGCATACACCAAGCACAGAGTCCTGTTATGTTACTTGCCAAGGCTTTGTGGCTTGTGGGGAAGGAGAGATGGCTACCCATGCTCTCATCCATTCAGCTCCACTGCTGCATGGGTCATAGTCCTGGAGTTTTCTCTCTTGTACAACCACAGCTTACTTCTAGGGCAACCCACCAACCTGGTGCTTCTGGGACTGGGGAGTTTCCCAGGATATATGATGTCCAGTGCTAAACCCAGGAAATTCCCAAGTAGAGCAGGACCAACTCTCCTCCCTTGAAAATGTCATGGAATCTGATTCATACCTACATCTGCTAAGCTCTACACCCAGCCTCCCGAGCAGGTCCCTAAAGCAGGAAAGAAAAGCAGCAGGGTCTGAGTGGGATCCTGTCATAAGGCAAGGAAGCCCCTCCCGGCTGTCTGCCCTAAGCCCTCCCAGTCCCTAAGGCCTGTGAAGCCACCAGACGCCAGGCTGAGGAGGAGTTCGCCAGAGCTCTACAGGCCAGGAGAGTGACCTCAGAGCAGGTGCTAGGCTCACCCCATTCCCAGCCCAGTTATCCTCTTCCTCTGGCCCCCGCTCCCTCTCAGCAGACTCCTGCCCAGTCCAAACTGGGGCCTGGGAGGACCCGAGTCTGCTCTGTCCCCTGTGCTGACTGGCCCTTTCTGGGATAAAGGAGGGGAAAACCATTCCAACCAGATAAAATATTACCTCTCGCTCCTCCCAGTCTCCTCTCTGGTGCTCCAGATCATTCAGGTATCCTCCTCCCTCTGTAGAAAACAAGTAAGTGGAAGAGAAAGGAGAAATAAAATCCATGAAACTTATGAGAAAGAAGGGAGTAGGTAGCACAGTGCCTGAAAAAAAGAAAGCTAACAGGAAGTGCTGAGTGAATCCTAGTAGTATAGGTAAATGTGCTGGATTCTTCATCTTAAAAATATCAAACTCCTTGCCCTCCACCCCAATCCAATTGCCCCACTTTCTCCTCTGTTGAATGTTTCACAAGTCTACAATCATCTCTTCACTTGCCCTCCTCTCCGTGGCCACTCTTCCATTACTGTATTTCTGTAACCCCAAACACCCCCCATTGCCAGGCCCATTGGTCAGTTTGTAACCTCTCTTCCAGTCCATCCAGCAGTAGCAGCCATGTGACACAGAAGCCACCTTCTCTCTTCTAAAATCTACTTTATATTTCAGACTTCATTCTCTCCTGGTTCCCCTCCTACCTCTGGGCAATCTTTCCAAGCTCCTTTGACTAATTGCTCTCCATCTTTTTGCCTCCAAATATTGGAGAGACTCAGGGCTCAGTCCCTAGACATGAACTCCTCTATCTACACTAATATCTCTGTGATAGAGTTCATCAGTCTCGCTTCTAATATATATAAGAATGCTGAGGACTCCCAAACTTGTATCTTCAGTCCAGATCTCTTCCAGATCTGCCTTGACACCCACCTATGGTCAAGATTTTCAACACACAACAATGGGATCTTTAACATAAGCCTACATCTAGAACCTCAAAACCCACCTACTTGAAGGTCTTTGAACTTTCTTTTTCTGTATACCAATCTCTGGATATCTGCAGCACTGGCTCCAGTACACCTGCTCTAGCCACTTTATGTAAAGTATCACCTACCTCCAAAGACATTTGTCCTCTAAACTTGCCTTGTCTCTTTTCATGTCAGTCACTGTATTTATCAGTTTATATATGGTAGAAGACAATGTCCTTCAGTGTCAGTACTTCTCTACTTTGTTTACTGCTTTATCCCCTCTTCTACCCGTGGTTTAGCTTTTTATGGTTTTGGTTACCCACAGTCCATCATAGTCCCAAAATATTAAATGAAAAATTCCAAAACTAAATAATAAGTTTTGCATTGTGCACTGTTCTGAGTATATTTTTGAAACCATATGCCTCCCGCTCCGTCATGCCTGGGACATCTGTCATCCCTTTGCCTGGTGTATACATGCTGTATAGGCCACCCACTCGTTAGTCATCTAGGAGCTGTCTCAGATAATGATGATCCCAAAGCGCAAGAGTAGTAATGCTGGAAATTTTACTGTAATAAATTATAACTTTTCTATTTTATCACTAGTTATCATTGATCATTTCTTACTGTTCCCAATTTATAAACTAAACTTTGCCATAGACAGATATGCATTGGAAAAACAGCACATATAGGGTTTTGTATGATGCACTGATTCAGGCATCTACTGGGGGTTTTGAAATGAACTCCCAGGGATAAAAAGGAACTAGTATGTTTGTGAAATGGATGACTACGTTAACAGGCAAATTTGTAAATAATGAGCAAATAAGCATTTGAATAATGTGTGAATAAACTAGTAAGTTATATTAGTGATAAACAAAAGACATAGTAATATGAATGAATTACTGGTGCATCTAGCAACATGCATGTATTTCCAAATGAGCAAGTTGAGTGAAAAGAATATATATGATGCTATACATATAAAGTTTCAGTTGCAGAAACTAATTTGCAGTGACAGAAAGCAGATCAGTGGTTGCTTGGGGATGAGGTTGGAGGGAGGGATGGACTGCAAAAGGCCCCAAAAAGTCTTTGGGATGACAGAAATGTTCTATATCCTGGTCATGGCAGTGGTTTCATGGCTACATACATCTGTCCAAACTCATCAAATCACTCACTTTAAGTAGACACAGTTCATCGTATGTAAGTCATATCCTAGTTGATTTTTTTAAAGAAAGAAATAAGTTAGTGAATGAGTGGACCAATTCGTTCACTCATCATCCTTCTCCTAACAACTCTTCCCACTGAGCTTCCAAATTCATAGATGAAACCCTATCTGACACAAATTAGATCTTTCTTTTCCAGAAAGATTTTTCCCAGGGAAGATGGGATTGACATTTAGTGCCTCCTATGTGTTAGACCTTCTGTCCAAATTATTTCCAATTTTTCCTCCCAAAAGGTCATGTGAGGTAGGCAATATTATTTGCAGTTCACAGATGAGGACACTGAGTTGCCAAAAAGGAAAGAGATATCACCAAATTCATTCAGTCCAAATATGGCAAGCCCAGCATTTGAACTCTGGTTAATCAGACTCCAAGCTATATCATAAACTTCCTCCACCCAAGATCTCAGCGGAGACTCTGTGCACACATACTCATGTGTTGGGTGTCTGTGTGTGACGCGTGTGTGTGTGGCCTTGTGTGTCTCCCATCTTCCCAACTGAGGGAGAAAGTGCTGCCGCCGCCAAGAAGACCAAATGTGTTTTTCATCATGTTTGAGTGTCATGAGAAGATTCAAGGAGAAGCAGTAGCCAGGCCAGATGTTGTCTCTCATCCCTTGAGGACCAAGAAATCATCCCATCTGTAGCAAGAAGTTCAGCCAGTGGTGTCCCTTTCAGAGTGAGAGAAATTGAGGAAGGCTAGCCTGTGCCCAAGGAAGGAGTCAAGAGGTCAAAGCAGCAATGACAGAGATGTGCTTATAGTAAAGCTGGAGTTGGGGAATACAGAGGGGACAGGTGTACCTTTTGCCTGAAAATCATGCCACCTGCATATACAGAAGAAGGAGAGGAGAGGCAGCGATGCAGAGATCTGCCATTTTTTAAAAGTCAACAATACTCTGGGCACCATGCCAAACACTTACATGCATATCCTGCCACAGAGGTAATACTTTATTTTTCCCTTTTTTGAGATGAAGAAATGGAGGCTCAGAGAAATTAAGGAAGTTGTGTAAACCATATAAATCATACATGATATGTTGCCTCTCTTCTGACAACTCTCTCCTGTAAACCAGGAGACTTCAGCAGCCCCCTAGGGATCTATAGACACTGAAACCTCCATTCCCATCCACTTGCTCACTCGGTTTCATCTGTTCATGTGTATATCTTACATATCCAGTAACTCAATCACCCACTGACCCATTCATGGAAGTGTCACACAACCACCCACTGACACATACACCTGTGCATTCATCAGCACTTCATCTATCCACAGGTCTCATCAGACGACACTGGACTACTCGAGTAAGCATTCTACTGGTCCACCCACACACATCTACTTCCCAATCAATTACCCATACACTTATCCATCTATCTACCTATTTACCTATCTAATAACTCAACCAATTCTTCCAGGATTTGTCCATCCATCCATCCGCCTCTCACCCAGCTGGTTGGAAAGCCAGCTATTCATCCTTCCATCCAGACACATCAGCAGCCATGTACTCTCCATCATCTCAGCCACACATTCAGTCATCCACTTCCCCATTCAGCCATCCAGCCCTCACATTCCATCTATGCAAAAACACACATAAGCCTGGGGATATAGCTCAGAGGTAGAGTCCTTGCCTAGCATGTGCAAAGCCCTGAGTTCAATCCTCAGCACTGAAAACAACCTGCATATATGATGTGATGACCGATTTCATGTGTCAATTTGGCTGGGCCATGGAACCCAGATATTTGGTCCAACCCTTGTCCAGATGTTACTGTGAAAGTTTTTTTTTTATTTTAGAAAAGATTAAAATTTAGAACAGTAGGTTCAGAGTCAAACCGATTACCCTCAGTCATGTGGATGGGTCAGTAGGCTCCAATCAATTTAAGTGCTTAAGAAAAATAGACCAAGGTCTCCTATGAAAGCAGGAGTTCTCTAGACTGCCTTTAGGGTCTGCTGTAGTGTCAGTCCTTCCCTGGAGCTTCAGCTTGCCAGTCTACCCTGCAGATTTTGGACTTGCCAGCCTCCACAATCACATGAGTCTATTCTTGCAAGTTAGGTGCTTATGCCACTGAGCTAAATCCCCAGCCCCTTTATAAAGCACACTCCATGGCTGCACTCACATGAGTCTATTCTTGAAAACAAATCTGTAAATCCATATCCACATACCTACATCTATTTCTGTCTTCACATTCTACTCTTCTATTTATGTGAACCCTGAATTATTATATATTCCCGAAACCAACCTTCTATCAAAACAACCTACCCCACTCACCTAATCTTTAAACAATTTTTTGAAAAGTTTTATTTGGTTCCATGGAAAATCATATTTTTTAAATATGAAGATATTGCGTTCTTTTTCCCTCTCAACATTCTTGAGCTATATTGGTTCTATGGGAACATTCACCATCTTTGCCAGTGATTTCATGAGTTCCCTTGCAACTGCTGCAGGCACACAGTTTAAGAAGCACCACCCCTGTCACATAGACACTGAAGAGGTGTAAGTCAGGGAATCATATTTAAGTTTCTAGGAGAATGACGGCCACTTGGAACCAAAGTGTGAGTGATGGAAATGGACAGAAGGTACCATATCTGGCAGGATTAGTGACTGAAAGAGGTTGATGGAGTCAACTTGTGTTTTTGGCCTGAGAGGTGGACTCTTTGGAGGACCCACTGGCCAAATGTGAGGAACTGGGAGTTGGGGAGGGAAGCTATGGGCTGTTCAAGTGTGGGCATGTAGGGTTGGCAGCACTTGCAGCAACTTTGCAGAGACAGAGCAAGGCAGGAGGCCTGAGAAGTTGGCATTTAAGGTATAGAAGGTTAAGAGTAGACACTATGCCAGGGGAATGAGGATGTGACAATGCTCCTTGAGCTGAAGGGCCTCAGGACCACAAACGGATTCCCAAAGAGGGACCAGAGGGATCCCACCTCTTGCTCATCTGCCTGGGGTCCTGGCCTCCCCCTACTCTGAGCTCTTAGAGAGGGAGAAGTTGGTCCCTTACTAAGGGTCCTTCCAAGCCACCCCTTCTTTTGCTGGGCATCATAGAGAGTCCTAGGAGGAGACTCGGCCCATAGGGCTCCTGCACAGTTGGGAAGTAGGGCCACCTCGGGCTCCAGCCAAGGGATGGGCCCCAGAGCTCCAGCTGGAAACCCCATTTGGGGGCTGTGAGGTGTGTGTTAAACTGCTCCCTGGGTGGCTTGGGCCAGGCAGCACAGAGCACAAACTGTTGTCTCTGCCATAAATCCCCTTGGCCATAAAGTCCCTTCCCCCCTGACCCCTTGGTTGGTGTGAGAAACTGAGGGCAGGGCAGGGCAGGGTGATGACCTCCTGACTCTGGGGCCACTGGCCTCCCAGGCCACCATATCATTCCTTTCAGGGTTTCACAAGCCCACTCAGGGCCCCAGCTCCAAGAGACACTGCTCCGGCCTGGGAGTTAGAGCCTGGTTCAAAGCCAACAATGCCTGGTTTCCCCCTTGCATTTACCTGCCCCCCCATGCTTGCATCTATCTGTTTCTTCACTAGCACATTGTCTTTAAGAATGCCTGCCTTCATGTACAAAAAAAAAAAAAAAAAAATCCCCGCCTCGCTTCTGGAAGAGAACAATGGAAATAAAAGAAAAGGGACAATTTAGGATCCATGTGAGCCTGCTCCACAGTTGCCTAATCTCTCCAAGCCTCAGTTTATTCGCCTGTAAAACTGGGCTCATTCTAAGACCTCCTAGCTTCAGGAGCTGTGTGCATAAAGTAAAATACCTAATGAGGTACTGCAGATTAAGTACAGTACCTGATGCTCACTAGTAAACGTTTTAAAAGAAAAGCATACACACACTTCCCTGTGTAAAATGTTTGTAGGATACTGAAATGGCGAAATAATACTTTGGTCATTAAGGAACCTGTGATTTTAAATCATTTCATTAATTGTCTGGTTATAACATGACATATTCCAATTGAATTTAATTTTTCTAAGATTTGTATTTATTTTACATAAGTATATGTTTATATTAAAATATGTTTATGTGTAGTGGTACCAAACTAAAAATATTTATGTGAGAATTCACCTTTGTGCCACTATTTTCAGCTTCTGAGTTCCCAAATTAATAGCTTTTTATGCATTCTTGCAGAAGACCTAATATAACACATGCATATATACATACACATACATATATACGTATGCATATATGTAGCCAGCCTTTTGTATCTGTGGGTTCTGAATCTGTGGATTCAACACATCAAGAATATTTAGGTGAAAAATGTATCTGTATGAACATACCCTTTTTTCTTCTCATTATTCCCTAAATAATGTTGCATAACAATTATTTGCACAGAATTTACACCTTATTAGATACTATAAGTCACCTAGAGATGATTTATAGTATAAAGGAGATATGCAGAGGTGATATGCAAACACTATACTATTTTAAATGAGATGAGTATTCTCAGATTTTGGTGCTCCCGGGGATGTTCAGTCTTTGGAACCAGGCTCCAATGGGTATTGAGACACAGTTTTTTATACACACACACACATCATATGAGAGAGAGACAAAGAGACACAGACAGAGAGAGGGTAAAATAATGCTAATTTGAGTTGACTGATGTGGGCTACAGGGACCCATCTCCATAAGGGCCCCCGAGAAGCACAGATGGTAGAGTGGATTGTGAATGCTGTCATGCGCCTTGTGGATAATCCCCTTCCAGACTGAAGCTCTCCTTCTGCAGCTGCCTGGATGGTCACCTGATGACAGTGCATGATTGAGGCCCTCTCCAGAAACCGCCCTTAGCCAAAGCCATCGCCTTCCTCCAGTCTGTGCTCTTTCCTGGGACATCACACATCTAAGGACTGGACTCCTTGCCTCAGTTCAAACAGCCCGGAAGTGTCCACCCTGCTCCAGAGGTTCCTGCTGGTTCTGGACCTCTGTTCCCATGGAATTGGGACCTCTTCTCCACTGCATGAGAGTTCAGATTCTCCCTCTGCCTGGCCCACTTTCTACACTCTCAGGGGACTCTCCTGCCCTGCTACTGTACTGCGATTCTTAAAGCCTTTGCCAGTGGTGAAATATGACACAATGCAAGTAGAAAGGACTATAACTCAAGCAGAATATATGGACATGTAAGAGACTGAGGAATGTATTCATTCTGATCATGTAATCAAATTACAACTTGACAAATGTCACCATAATATATTAAGAAAAGACACTAAAAAGGTGAAAATGATGGATTACCAATCTAAGGTGAAGTGGAAAAGTCAGCCTTCTGCCTTAGCAACATACAAAGAAAGTCCTTTCTCCAAAGAATCAGGCCCAGAACATACTAAAAGTGAGTTTCAGGGAAGGCTGAATTCTCAACCCCAACAAGGCAGCCCTGCCAGAATGATGATCCTACATGGAAGATGTGGACCCCTGGAGACTGACTGGAGCCATCTGGATAAATGCACTTAAAATTCTTCAATTTTTTAATTTCTTGCTCATCATAGCTGGTGTGACCAGCTATGGCCCATCACTCTTTGTGTAAGGCTAGAATTTGCCCTTAGAGACAATACATACATATGCATATATACATGTGCTTTGAAAGACAGGACCTACCTGTTTCAGAATCTACTCATCTCATTCCTGACTGTCAGACAAATAACTATGGCTAATCATAACATGACATAACAGAAATGTCAAGAATTTTTAAGAACATGTTGAGTGGCTGTCACAAATCAACCAACCAAGGCACTCCAGTTGCTGCTATGTTGGATAATGGTCTCCTGACTGCCAAGATTAACATGTGTCAAGTGCATGATGTATGACCATAGAACTGGCAAATGACTTGGTATCTATGCTCATTGGGAGGAGGACCAGCAAGAATTTATATTCACGTGGGGTGAATACGATTCTTTCTCTCTGGCATATGTTAATTCTCCCACAACTGCCATAATATACTCCAAAGAGATGTTAAACAATCTAGACATTGCACATATCATAGCAGTCCATTATATTGAAAAGATACAACATACTAATTAGACCAGATAAGTAAGAAGTAGAAAGTATGCTGGGGATTCTAAAAAGACCCATGTTTTTCAGAAATCAGGATAAAACTCTAAGCCCAAGGATGATAATTTTAAGGGCCATAGTTTGGGGCATGCTGAGGTACATCCCTCTACAATAAAAAGCAGCTTATTACATCTCACAACTCTCACTTTGAAGAAGAAAGTATAATGCCTGGCAGGGCCCTGTGGCATATTTTCACACTCAGAACAATTATTCTATCCACTTAGGAAAGAGAACAGAAGTTGCCACCTGTGAGTGAGAGCCAAAGCAGAAAAGGGCTCTGCAAGAGGTCAGAGCTGCAGTCTAAGAAGCTCTGCCCTTGGGCCATAGAAGCCAGCATGTGCTATACTCTCAGAAGGACAGTGCTGGAAGAAAGATGCCACGTGACATGTTTTGGGCAAGCCCCAGTGAGATAGTCCTAGTGGAGACTTCTAGGGGGTCCAGAGCAAGGACATGTCATCTTGTGAGAAGGAGGACATTTAGCTTAAAAATAGCTGCTGATATGCTACCAGACTCTGGTATAGATGGGCACCTGACAGATGACATCAAGGGATCTTGGGGACAGCACCGTGCATCATGATTTGGTCCTCCAAGTCATAAGGTCAGGACACTCCAGCAGGAAGTAACCACACCCAGCTTAGGGAGAAATAGGCAGAGGGCAAAAGGGCCCTGCACAAGCAAGTGACCCCAGCCCACTCCATCCACCACTGCTGAGCTTCAGGTGTGAACAGACCGGGTGCTGCCCAGGTCAGCCAGCCTAGACTGGAGATACCAGCGATGGGAAGAACATGAGACAGGGATGATGGACAGGCAGAGAAAGAGGATTTGGAGTTGTTACTTTTACTGTCAGAGGATGTGAGGGTGGAAAGGGGCTTGTGTCGCTCAGGCCTCACCAAAGATAAGGGTGTCTGAGGGGTCTGGAGAAAGTCCTCTGACCTCCGCTTCAGCTCCTTGCAGCCCCAGGGCTCAGAAGGCTTGCGATGCTCCCTCCCCCAAGTGACTCCAGCCACTCACTGGCTGCTCTGCCTCAGCCTGTATGCTCTACTCCACGCTTGTACTGCCTGTTTGAAGAGTCCTCACCATGTACGGCACGGAGCCCCTAGCGCTTTGCAAGACTGAATAATCGGCCATTACTTGACCTGACTCATCTCTCTTTTAACCCTGTTTGCTGCTACTCCAGTCATTTCACTCCCAACACACACACACACACACACACACAGTACGTTCTCTATGCTCCAGCCACTCTGAATTTCTTTTAGTTTCTAAAATATACCATAACTTGGGGCCAGGGATATAGCTCAGCAGCACAAGTGCCTGCCTGGCAAGTACAAAGTTGTAAGTTTGATCCCCAGTACCAGTAAATAAACAAATAAACCGTAACTTTTTCTCTCCTGTGAGCCTTTGTCCATGCTGTTTTATCACATCAGAAATTTTCTCCTCCAGCTAGGAGTTAACAACAACTAACACCTACTTATCCTTCAGAGTCCAACCTTAGGTTTTCTCCCCTACAGAAAACTTATCCATGGTTGTCAGAGAATGGATTAAGTGATCCCATTCCTCTACTCATGTAGCCTTTTGATTTCCTCTCCTACTCCTCCTACCTCCTCATTTGAAATTAATGGAGGGATATGGTAACTCTATACTCTAATAATTTGAAATTCATCAACATCAACTCTGTCCTAGCCAAGGTTCTCCAGAGACACAAAACCAATAGGATATAGATGGATATATGGAATGCATGACAATGGATTGATTCCTGGAGGGAGAAAAGCCTCACAATCTGCCATATGCAACTGGAGACCCAGAGAAGGCCAGTGTAGTATTTCCAGTCAAAGCCCAAGGGGCTAAAGGGAACATACGATGTCAGTCAGTCCAAGTTCAGTGGCCCAAGGGACAAGGGAGCCAGTGGAGTAGGTCTGAGCCCAAGTTCAGAGACCCAAGAACCAGGTACACTGATGTCTAAGGGCAGGAGAAGCTGGAAATGCCAGCAGGAGTAGAGAGAGTAGAATATAGCCTCCTCTACCTTTTTGTTCTACTCAGTCCCTCAACACATTGGATGAGGCCCCCACCCACACTGAGCAGGACAATCTTCTTTACTCACTGGACTGATTCAAATACTAATATCTCCCAAATACCTACAGAGACATACCCAGAAATAATGTTTTGCCAGCTATCTGGGCATCCCTTAGCCCAGTCAACTTAACACGTAAAATTAACCATTGCAAACTGAAGCTACAAATTGGACCAAAATTTGCTATTTAACTTCTTCTCTGGCATGGGTTTTGTCAAATACATCATCAAATATCAACTTTACTATCATATCTAAATCCCCAAATGATGTGTGATGTCTGGTCATGTGATCACATTGGTTTTTCATCATTTCCATCTTCAGTAACATATACAAGATGTTATAGGTTATATCTAGATGTCCCCCAAAGCCTCATGAGGAGGTGGCTGGATTATGGATGTCCTATAATGGATTAAGAGTGTGATAACCAGATTAGTCCACTGATTTGTTTAGCATGGTTCTGGGTGTGGCCGAATGGATTTACTGAAGATGAAAACCCACCTTGAGTGTAAGTGGCACCAACCAATAGGCTTATAGCCTAGACGGATGGAATGAAGAAGGAAAGAAAGCAGGAAGGCTGCTGTTTCCCACCTAACATGCCATAGACGCTCTCACTTCTGCCATATTCCTCTACCATCACACCCTGCCTTGGCACCAACCAACTGCGGACTGAAACTGCTTCAAACTGTGAGCCAAAATAAACCTCTTCTTTATCTTGTGGGCATCAGACGTTTTGTCTAAACAATAAGAAAGCAAGTAAGACACAAGTTATACAATTCAGCCTCACCGTTAATGTATGAATAGTTGCTTCTAAATGTACACAATGATCTAAATGAAATAGAATTAAACTTGCCTTTGGGAGTCATACTTTATCAATCAGTTAAAGTGTTACTCTTGCAAACATGAAAAGCCTATAATAATTAATGGCAATCATGAACACTCTTCATTGTATATACTAAAACAATCATTAAGAAAGTTCAAATAGTTAATTAGTGGAAATAAACTGACAGCTGTGGGGAGATAATTCTCTATGGGTCTCTTGCTTTTCTGTACATCTTGGGAACAGAGGCACTATCTTTGCAAGGCTGTTTGCACATTATAATAGGCCTGGAAAACAGACAAAGGACAGGTCTGCCTATTCTCCACTATAAAAAAAATGTCTTCCTTTGGAACAAAGCTCAGGCCAATTTCCTGCCTGTTGTAAGGGATTCAGTTCCCTTAAATCAGTGTTCCTCAGCTGTGACACAAACCCACTGTGTGTGCATCACCCCCACAGGTGAGTATCACTCCTTCTGCCATGCTGTAAGCCATGGTATCCATAATCTCTGATCCAGAAGCCCTGTGTTTTCTGTCAGGATCCATGAAACAATGCAGGCAAACTTGTTAGCTTACCAGTAGAATGAAAACCTTGACAGCAATTTACTTGGTTATTAAAAGAAAGAGTAAGTCTTATTATTTCTGGGGGAAAAGGCTCTGAGCTTGGAGGACTTACATAACATACTCAGACAACAGAGGTGACCCCTTGTCTGCCTCCCCAGGTCTGGGAAGGGAGGCAAACATAAGGCAGCAGAGAATGAGGGAATCTCAGCGCTCTCTGACCAAGCACTTCTCTCTCCAGCCTGCAGGCCAGCCCTCTCCAAAGAGGGTGGTGATTAAACTCAGCTGAACACCAAGCACTGGAATGGAAGCTACACAAGTTCTACACCCCAAAGAACAGGCAAATGGGGCTATCCAGCAGACAGATGGAGCCCTTTCCTGAGCCAGAACATAGACCTCCTATAAGACTGAAGACTTTACTTGAAGGATTTTGCAAGTGATTAATTTTAGCCAGGTGAAATTTATGGAAAGAAGATAGGACTCAAAATATAGTAGAAACCTGCTGTGAATTTATAGAGCAGACCTCCACATAAGGTTGGGGAAACTGGGTGGCCTCTCTTTCCAAGAGGGTCAACTGAGAGGTTTAGCCCCATAGAGAAACCTGCTGTCAGAGACTACACTAAGAGAAAGAGTATCTCAAAGTGGCCTGAACTCCAGTCCCTCCTCTACCTCCACATGCAAGGACCCCACCTGTGTACTGGATACTGATTCCAAATACGACCTCTGATTGAAGCAAAAAATAACACTGATAGGCTGAAACGTATCAGAAGAACTGACAAACTTTCATCAAACACCCAGATAGCAAATACACCCAGATAGCTTGTGGAATGTACGAGCTCAGGCTTAGTCCCTCAACTCTGCATTGTAATGCAGAAGCAGTATGTGAGTAAGTGGGTGTGCTTGTCTCCAATAACTTCTGTGTGTGTGTGTGTGTGTGTGTGTGTTCCCAGAGTCTTTGCACTGAGCTACATCCTGAGCTCCTATTTAAAAAAAATATTTTTATTTTTGAGACTGGGTATTGCTAAATGACTTCTGGTTAAGTTGCCCAGGCTGGGCTCAAACTGCCAGTCCTTCTAGCTCCACCTCCCAAAATGCTGGAATGCCACCACACCTCACTTACCACTTTATTTTTATCAATAATACATATGTTTGTGTGTGTATGTGTGTGTGTGTGTGTATATATATATATATATATATATATATATATATATATTTTGTGTGTGTGTGTGTTTGTTGTTGTTGTTTTTTGGTTTTTTTTTTTCGTACCGGAGATCGAACTCACGACTTAGCGTTTGCCAGGCGAGCGCTTATGCCACTGAGTTCATCCCCGGCCCCAATAAAATATATTTTATTTTGAACTGAATTTGGCCCGCAGACCCATAATTTGCCAATCAAATGTGAAAGTAAAGTTGGAAAACTGTAATCTGTTTAAATATTACCACTTAACAAATTGAAGAGTTTTAGTAGTCACAAAGTATAAAATATTGCTAAGAAACATTCAGAACTTTGTAAAAATATCAATTCATAGGCCACTACAGACAGGGAGGTTTGGTCACAAGACACACCGTGTATGAAAACTTGTCTTCTCTTATTCCTAGTAAGATGGTTTGGGGCAGTGCACAGGGTGGCCAGTTAAATTTGATTTCAGAACAATAGGGTGGTGATTAAATATAGCTTTGATTTCAGATAAACTATAAATAATGTTTTAGTACAACTATAGTCCATACAACATTTGGAACATGCATATACTAAAAGTTTTATTGTATCTTTGTGTGACGTTAAATTTTAAATGATGTCCTATATTTTTATTTACTGGATCTGGCATTTCTAACAGAGTGCATAAAAAATGTTGAAAGTCTAGAACTACAGTCCTTCATGATTGCAGGTCTAGGGCCAAATAAAACTGGTCCTTGAACCCACTAGCACCCCCATAAAAACCCTAAACACAAAGAAAAAAGTCACTTTTCAAACACTTTTCACTCTTGAGGTTAACATACAAATTGTCTGGAACCCCATAGATACTTGACAAATTATTGTTGTGGTTTTCATTCACTTGCAGTTTCTTAAGGTGTTTTATTCTCCCTTTGCAAACTTTAATACCAATTACATGATCTCAGCCAAGTTCTAGAACTTTCTCTGAGTCTTAGTTCCCCTAAGGGGAAAAACTGAGGCTCCGTGAGGTAGTGTCACTCCTAAAATGGAGCAGGGATGGATTTGAATGGGCAGCCCTGGCTGTGACCAACTCAGCCACTGGCAGGGCTGGGCAGGCTCTGCATACTCAGGCCATAAAAGACAGCTTAGGCTATGGTTTTGGCTTCTGTAGACCCCAGGCATGAGATTCACCACCTGCTGAGCAAGCACAGACCTGCAGAACAGCACACATTTTTCTGGGTCAGGTAAGGGGTTCCTGGTTAGGGCCCTAGAATCGGACCATTCAAGGGGTTCCTGGAAGCTATGGAGCAGAGAGGATGAACTCTTGTCCCCCTCCAAGCATCATATTCCCCTAGGCCTCCACTTCCCTAGCCAGAATCTCACTCCTGTGCCAAGGGAACCAATGCTTTCCAGCCCATTTCTCCTCTGCATCTTTTTTACCTACTTTTGGTCCTTACGGACCCCATACTTCTCTCTCCCAGAACAAGAAACTCTGACAGTCACCCAGTCATGTATAATGATCTGCTTAGCACTCGTCCTTCCTGATGCACTGTGAGCTCCATGAGGCAGAGGCTTCTTCTACCCCATTCAAAACTCACTCAATGACCAACTGGCTGCGACAATTAATACCGCCAGGCCCCCACTACATTCTAACTACTTGACCTCCATTTTCTCACTGCACCATGCTGCCAGCTCTTTTAGGAAAAGAATGGTAACCCAATTTTATAAATGAGGACACTGAGGTTCAGAGCCAGCCATAGAATGCAATGCATCAGGGTAGTTTGCCTTTGCCACTTGCTGGCCAGCAAATGTGGCCCCTGCCCCTAGCTGGCTGCACAGCCAGGGGCAAATTCCTGGTCTATAAGATGGGAACAGTGATCTTCCCTAGTTCAGATGGGTGTGGTGAGGATCTGAGCAGAGGAGAGAAAGCCGTCAGTTAAGTCTTCAAAACACAATTAGCGCCCTGTAATTGTCAGTGTGATTACTTCTGCCAGCTCACACAGTTAATAAACGCTGGTGCTGGGATCTGATTTCACTGCTCATTCCACTGAAGAGAGAAGCAAGACAGCATTAGGCAGAGCTAGGAACCTGAGGTCGAAGTCCTGGCACAGCTGTACTCAGGCCTGATTGCACACTTGATTTTTCCTTAAAAAACAGGCCTTGGATGAGATAATATAGTAGCCATTGTTCATCTTCGGTTCTTTGGTTCAGAATGCCTTGTAATACTTTCATTCTCTTAAGTGGTTTTATTCTATTTTGTTATGTTTGACATTATTGTGTGTAAAGCTAAGCTCAACTATTTCAAAGAAAGAGACATTATGATAGCTACTGTTAATACCCAATTGTCTTATTGTGAAGTGCTGTGTTGCTTACATTGTTCTGTTCTGATCTGCTTAGATCTGTCCTCTTTTGTTTTATTCTCTTTAAAATAAAAAAAAACAAGCCTTGTTCACTTCTAAGGGAGAAGTTTATAGCTATGAGTGCCTCCATCAGAAAAAAACCTCAATAGCCTAACGATACATCTCAAATTTCTTGGAAAAACAACAACAAACCAAAACCAACACAAAGAAAGAAATAATAGAGGTCAGAGCTGAAATTAATGAGACAGAGACTAAAAGAACAATACACAGGATCAAAACCAATAACTGTTTCTTTAAAAAAGTAAACAGGATCGTGACAAACCCTTAAATAATGTAAACAAAATAAAGTGAGAAAAGACAAAAATAAATACAGTTAGAGACTTTGAAGAGGGGGCTATGTTACAAAAGATACCATTGAAAGCCAGAGAATTACTGGGGACTACTTAGAAAACCTGTATTCTAATAAACTGGAGAATCTGAAAGAAATGGATAAGTTTCTAGATACATATAATCTACCAAAACTGCACCAAGAAGATATAAAAGCCTAAACAGGTCAATAACAAGTAATGAGGTTGAAGCAGTAATAAGGAATCTACAACAAAGAAAATCCCAAGACTAGATGGGTTCACTGCTGAATTTTATAAGATCTTCAAAAAAGAATTAACGCCAGTGCTTCTCAAATTATTCCATGGAAAAGAAATACTTCAAAAATTATTCTAGGAGGCCAATATCACCCTAACACCAAAACTGGACAAAGACACAACAAAAAAAGAGAACTGTATAGACCAATATCCTTGATAAGCATAGATGCAGAATTCTGTAACAAAATACCTACAAACAAAATTCAACAATACATTAAACATCATATACCAGAGCTAAGTGTGGTGGAGCATGCCTCTAATCCCAGCACTCAAGAGGCTGAGGTAGGAGGATCGTTGTGAGTTCAAGACCAGCCTGGGTTACAAAGTGAGCTCAAGACCAGCCTGAACTACATAGTGAGACTCTATCTCAAAAAGACAGCAACAACAAAAAAATCATATACCATAATCAAGTTAGTTTTATTCCAGGGATGCAAAGATGGTTCAATGTGCACAAATTAATAAATGTAATATGCCACAAGTAGACTAAAGGATAAAAATTGCATGACCATCTCAATTGACCCAAAAAAAGTGTTCAAAAAATTCAACATCCCTTCATGATAAAAGCCCTGACAAAATGGCATTGAAGGATTTTTCCTCAATATTGTGAAGTCCATAGAAAACAAATTCATGGCCAATATCATTTTGAGTGGGAAAAATGGAAAGCATTTCTTCTGAAATCAGGGATAATGCAAGAATATTCACTATCACCACTCTTATTTGGTATAGTTCTTGAAATTTTATCTAGAGCAATTAGACAAGAGAAAAGATACACTGTTAGGAAAAGAAGTCAAATTATCCTATACAGACGACTTGATCCTCACTTAGAAGATCATAAAGACTTCACCAAAAGAATTTTAGAACTGATTAGCAAGTTCAGCAAAATAGCAGGATATAAAGTCGACAAAAAATAATAACTTCTCTATATACTATTAATTAACTGAGAAATTAAGAAAATAACTCCATTCACAATAGCTTCAAAAAAGTAAAATACCTAGGGTTTCATTTAAACTAGCAGGTATAAGACCTCTACAATGAAAATTTAAGAACACTGAAGGAAGAGGTAAAGATGGCCAATCAGTGAGCAACAAAATACAAAGCCCCCCAGGAGAAACAACTCATGTGCCAGAATAAAACATCCTGGAGAGATCCAGACAGAGGGAGATGGATCCTCTTGACACAGGAAGAAATTAAAATGTAAAAAACCTTGTCAAACACATCAGGACTACAATTGGAACAGCTAAAATTATGGGACATGGTGTTTTCGCTGCAACCTGCCAAATTTGCACCAGCTTGAATCCATGCTGACCAGCAGAGCTGCCCAAACTCATTCCAGCCACCATGCATAGGAGCCACAGCCATGCTGAAGTCAGGGGTTGGTGAGCCCAATGGAGAGCAGAGCCAGCAAAGAGACCTTCATTAATCCACAGCCAGGGCTGGGAATGAGACCCCCCCCCATGAGAAGGGTGCGAACAAATGGGTGACATGTTGGAATCGGGCAGGAGGAGCCTGAACTGGGAGCAACAGTGACTTCAGTTGGTTGCTCCTTTCCCAGAGCAGATTCATGGGATTTGCTTGGACTGGGTCACGCCCCTGGAGGGGACCCAGTGAGCCATCCCAAATCAATTCCCTGCGCCTAGCATGCACTAACCTGGTGAAGGCCCCTGAAGTTTGGCTGACCCGGTGGGGAGGGGCAGGCATACACAGCCACTGCTTACACCTCAGTGACAAGAGCGGGCAGGAGAGGACAGAGGTCCCTTGCCAGTGTGCTTGGAGGAGCTGTGGCCAACAGGGAATGGGGCTGAGACCTCCACTGTACACCTGTGTGGAGGAGAGCAGGACCATGACAGGAGAGAGAGGCAAGAGGAGCCCCCCAGCCCAGAACCCTAAGAGCACTGATCCAGGAGAGGGAAAAACAAGGGAGACTGAGGGCAGCAAACACGCAACATCAGACATGGCTTCAATGGACATTAAGAGATATCTTTGGGACCTTGTAGACAAGTTCAAAACTGAAATATTACATCAGGTAAAGCAAGATATGAGTAGAGTAATAAAAGAAATGCTAAGCATCTCTCAGGAAGATACAGACAGAAGAAGGGAGGAACACAAAAAAAAGGAGAGAAATATTCGATAAAGAATATAAAGAAAATATAGAATACATGAAGCAGATTCAAAGAGATTACCAGGAAATTAAAAACTCCATTGAAAGCTGAATTCCTTAAAAGAAACTAAGGATAGACTATCAAAACTTGAAGACAAGTTTGCAATGTGTGATCACGAAAGGAAAGATCTCTTAAAAATAATAAGGAAACAGGCAGTAACAATACAAAGGCTAGAAGACAACAAGAGAATCTATAATTTAACAATAAGAAATGTGAATGAAGAAGCAGGAATACAAACAGGTGAATTACAAAGGCTATTCACAGAAATAATTAAGGAAAACTTCCCAAGCATGGGAAAAGAAAATGACATTCGGTTATGTGAGGCATGCAAAACTCCAGCCGCCTACAACCAAAACAGAGCTACACCCAGACATATAATAATCAAGATACCAGAAATTCAATATAAAAACAGAATATTAAAAGCCATCAAAGAAACAGATTACCTATAAAGGTAAGCCCATCAAGTTCACGGCAGACTTCTAGACACAGACCATCAGATCAAGAAGAGCTTGGAGTGAAGTATTCCAAGCCCTGAAAGAAAATAACCTCCAGCCCAGATTGATGTACCCTGCAAAGCTGTCACTAGAAACTAATGGAGAAACAAGATGCTTCCATGACAAAGAGGAACTGGGGGAGTTGGTGACCACCAATCCAATCCTACAGAGAATACTGAAGGACATTCTAGAGAGAGAGAAAAAAAATACCAGGATTTTAGAAACAGTGGCAGAAAGGCCTCAATGAGTGGGGCAGGCAGTAGAATGAAGGAGAAAAGTAGACAAACAAAGGCAGAAAAATAGTATAGCAGAAATGAGGCAGAGAAGGATGCCTAGAATCTCTCATATAGATGGCCTTGATACACTATATTGTTAATAGTGCACCAGGATTTAAAACCCACATTACTCACACCACTCTGCTTAGACATATTATATTCTGTTCCAGTCATTCTACCTGTACTAGATTTGAGGGCACAGACAGTTATCCCAAAAATAATAGGATCTAGTACAGTGATCATCCTTAATTTCCTATTAACTTAATCTAAAGCTCTGTATAACCTATATTGTTTTACCATGACTGATCGTAATCAAATCTGGTTTGTTAGATCGCTGTTTTGTATTGAAAGATTTTATTCAAAGCTGTTATGATTGATAGTATCAAGTCTGAGAGTATAGGCAACTGCACTTAAGATGACAAGATCCACTAGAATATCCACTCTGGTTTGATTATTACCTGCCTTTGAAGTTTTGTGCTGTCTATAATGTTTTATTTTTACTAATATTGTTATGTACTGCTATATTCAATTATACTGCTATATTCAATTATGCCTGATGATATAGACAATTCTATTGAAGATAATAAGAAACAACACAGTATTCATTGTAGATCACCTTGTACTGTGGTTTTATATGACTTTTTGGTTTCATGTTTTTATAGGAATTTGTTTTGTTTTGTCTTGCTATGTTTTGTTTTTCCCTCTAATACAGAAAGGATAGAAATACATGTAGAGACTCATGCATGCATAGCTGTTTACACTCTCGCTATTTAAATATCTACTTTGTATGCTTTAATTTTGTAACTTGAACAATTGTTTCTAAGAGGGCAATATATAATTTATCAATGAGTGATTTATTACTGTTTATCTTTTTTTGAAATTCTGTATTATCTCTACCCTTCACATGTTTTTTCTCTTTAAATAAAAGAAGAACCAAAAAAAAGAACACTGAAAAAAGAAGTTGAAGACACTAAAAGATGGAAAGACCTTTCACGTTCATGGATTGGCAAAATAAATATTGTCAAAATAGCCATATTATCAAAAGCAATCTACAGATTCGATACAGTCGCCATCAAAATACCAGTAACATTCTTCACAGAACTAGGAAAAACAATCCTAAAATTCATATGAAGCACAAAAGACCCAGAATAGTCAAAGCAATCCTAAGCAACAAGAGTAAATCTGGTGGCATCATAATAGCGTATTTCTAATTATAATATGAAGCCATAGTAAAAGCAGCTTGTACTTAGCACAAAAATAGATATGTAGACCAATGGCACAGAACACAGACCACAGTGAAAAACCATGTAACTACAGCTATTTGATTCTAGGTGAAGAAGCCAAAAATATAGACTGGAGAAAAGACAACCTCTTTAACAAATGATGCTAGTACTTATACTTATAGAAGGTTAAAACTAAATCCCTGTCTCTCACTCTGTAGAAAAAATTCTCTTCAAAATGGAGCTCAGAACTAGGTATATGACCCAAAACTTTGAAACTGCTGAAAGAAAACAGAGGAAACAAACTGAAGTCACAGACACAGTTAAAGACTTGTAAATAAGTCTTCAGTAGCATAGGAAATAATAGCAAGATCAACAAATGTGACCACAGCAAATTAGAAAGTTGCTGCTCAGCAAGAGAAACAATCAACAGAGCAAAAAGACAACCTATAGAAAGAGAGGCTGCCTGTAATCCCAGCACTCGGGAAGCTGAGGCAGTAGGATCACTACAAAGCCAGCCTAGGCTACAAACTGAGCTCAAGGCCAGCCTGAACTGCACAACAAAACCCTGTCTCAATAAGACCAAAAAAAAAAAAAAAAAAAAGATTGACAGAGGATTAATACCTACAATAAAGAATTCAAAAAGCTTAACACTAAAAAAATCAAATACCCCAATCCATAAATGGACAAAATAACAAATTTCTTGAAGAAGTACAAATGACCAATAAGTATATGAAAAAATGCTCAACTTCTGTAGACACTAAGAAAATGCAAATCAAAACTACACTGAGATTCCATCTCACCCAGTCGAGATGGCTACCATCAAGAATACAAAAATAACAATCAAGGCTGGCAAGGGTGCAGGAGAGGAAAAAGGAACCCATGTGTACTGCTGGTGGAAATCTAAATCTGTACAGCTACAGGTATCAATACCTGATACTCCAGGTATCAATATGGAAGTGCCTCAAAGAAACTAAAAGTAGGGCTACCGTTTAATCCGGCTATACCATTCCTTGGCATATACCCAAAGAATTAACCTCAGCATTGCACAGAGATACCATACTCATGTTGATTACTGCACAACATACAGTAGCCAAGATACGGGACTTGCCTAGGTATTCACCAACAGATGAATGGGTAAAGGAAATATGGTATATATACACAATGGAGTCTTAGTTACTGAAAAAGCAGAATTCTTTCATTTGCACATAAATCGATGGATCTGGATATCATCATGTTGAGTGAAATAAGCGAGACTTAGAAAGACAAATATTGCATATTGTTCCTAATATTTGGAATCTAAAAAAGATGACAAGTAGAAGACAATTATAAGACAAGAGGAGAGAAGGAAGAGGGGTTGAAAGGGCAGGTAATAGGGACATAATTATGATTGAAACATGTTATAGACTAAAACAAAACACTTGTGAAACTAGGAATGGATTGGGGGCAGAAGGATTAAAGTATGTTATATGTGTGCATAAATCTGCCAAAAGGAAGCCCATTAATCTACACAACCAATATGCACTAAAAAAAAAAAAAATGTGAGTAAAAGGTGTGGTGGTACATACCTACAATCCCAGCACTCCGAAGGCTGAGGCAGGAGATTGAGGTCAGCCTGGACTATTTAGTAAATCCAAGGCCAGCTTGAATTACATAGTGAGAACTTGTCTCAAAAAAAAAAAAAGTCTGAAAAAATAGGCCTTTCTGACCCTGATTCAGTGGAGCCAATGATGCCCTGTTTAAGTGCAAGGCAGAGCTGTTCAGTCACCCAGCATGGGGACAGGCAGCAGGTGTTAGAATGGAAATGGGACAGGAGGCAAAAGGGGCACTCTCAGGCCTGGGCTTTTCTGTGACAGGGAAGTCATTTCCCTGTGGGGCTTTTTTTTTTTTTTTCCTGATATTGGGAATTGAACTCAGAACCTTGCATTTGCCAGGCAGGCACTGTACCACGGAGCCAATCCCCTGCCATTCCCTGTGTTCTTGCACAAGCCTGGAATGAAGGCTGGAAATCACCCCTGGAAAGCTGGAGATCATGACAGAGGAGTCCTCCTTGTCAGGCAGCACATCCCCACTGCCTCTGGCCCAACAGCACTGTCCGAAAGGGCCAGACTTAGGAGCTGGCCCCCAGGCAGCCTGCTCACGCCCGCATGCGTCACTTCAGGCAAGCACTCAGCCTTCCGGCCTCAGTCTGACACACAAACTAGAGAGAGGAAACGCCATCCTGGGCTGGTACAGAGGACTAAAGAAAGCCCCCCTAAGAAATGCACAGGACCCCCATAGGCAGATGAGCTCCCTGACTCCCATTGAGGGCGCTCTCTCCCTCTCCCCCCCGCCCCACCTCTCAGCTCATTTCAGGGCAGGAATTGGAAGGAACAGAAGACCATCTTGGAAGCCAGCCTCAAACTCAGCCGAAGGCATCTAGGGCCAAGCATAACATCAGATTATTAAAGCTGTGGACTGTAAACACTGGCATAACTGGCCAGAACACAGTGGCCGACAGACCACAGCCCAGCTGCTCCTCACGGCCGTGGTCACACCACCTGCTGCCTGTATCTGGGAGGGACCCAGCTCCTCCTGCTTAGGGCACAGACTGGCATGTTTTTCCTGAGCTGAGCCCCAGGGGCCTGGCCAAGCTCTGTCCTCCTAGTGAGAGACTTGGGAAGCAGCTAACAAGGTCAGTGCTTGGGGGCAAGGGGGCCTCCCAGCCACCTCCCTGCACTTGTCACTTAGAGAGGCCCCTTAGGGACCCTTTGAACTCTGACCTGACTGTGACACCAAGTACAGCACACAGACCAGGATGGAAAGCCAGTACCCTCACTTGGGGAGCTATGTGAGCTTGGGCAAGTTACTTTACCTCTTTGAACCCAGGATCCTCATCACAAAAAAAAAAAAAAAAATGAGAATATCATAAACCAACTGCCACTCCCGGCCTGTGGTATAAAGTGAATGAGATGACATGTTGAAAGCACAGTGCCTGGCAAAGTAAAAGCATGGTGCCCACACCCTGGCTCAGACCATGGTGGGCAAACCATGGGAACCAAGTTCCATCACCACTCAGGGCTGTGTGCTCCCTGGAATGGACATTTACTTTGGCACCCAAAGGTGGGCCACCCAGGTGCAGTGGGGAGTGTGTGATCTCTGGGGTCACACAGAGTTGGATTTGAACCTGCTGTTACCATGTCATGGTTGTCAGTGTCCCCAGCTGAGCCCCAGTTGCCCCATCTGCAAGTAGAGGTATGACCTCCGCTGCTGCTTCACTGGCTCATTCAAGGAATTTTTATGGTTGTTGTAGTTATATCTACACTGTGCGCCTTCTAGAACCCATAGTAAAGAAGACTGGGCTGTCACCCTCAAGGCCCTCATATGGAATTAAAGAAACTCTGCCCAAGCAAGTGCCCAGGAAATGACCTTTGCCATGCTAATTAATTTCCCGCATTAATTATTAATTAGGCCAGGGCTCTAGCTCAGTGGCATAGCACCTGCCTGGCAAGTGTAAGGTTGTGAGTTCAATTCCTGGTATCTAAAAAATATATGTATTAATTATTTTCTATCCTCTCTTTCTTTCTCTCTTCCTCCTTCTCTTCCTCCTTTCCTTCTTCCTTTCTTTCCTTCCTCCTTCCTTTTGCTCTCCCCCTCCCTCTGTCCGTGAGGCATGACTCAGACAGACAAGGGTCCCCTGGGAATAATGGCACTGAGAACTCTCCTTCCCCAAACAAGTGCCAAGCCCTTCTCGGTAGGTGCTGACCTTGGCAAGCCAGAGTCAGTAGCCACAGGGAATGTTGAGAGAAACAACCCACTTGAGCTTCTTCTACGTGATGGAGGCTCTGGCTTCAACATCCTCCAGCCCTGAACATCTCTTATCTCAGCTCTGAGAGGGAAAGGACAGGGGCATGTGGTGGTCCTGAGGATCTCTGTGCAGTCTGTGACAGCCCCTTGGGGAAAGAGGAGATGCTGGTCATATAAACTGGGACTCTCCATTGTCAGCCCAGGGTCACAAAACCACAGGAAGCAGAGTGTAGCTCCCTTCTTCAACAAGGCCGCCTTAGCCTAGCTTGACTGCCCGTGTCACCGCCCAGCCTGGCTGAAACCTGAGCCATAGAGATAGAGCCCAGGCCCAGCCAGCCAGTTATGTCTTAATGTAATTTAGCTGTAATCGCAGTGTGTTTCCCCTTCCTATAATTAGTAAAATGTGGTTGTTTTCCATGTTCCTGGAAGTTGTCCGAACTGGAGCCAGCTCCCTGGAGCTTCGCTGACAAGCTCTCCCAAAAGGGCCACCAGCGGCACCGTGGATTCACCAACAAGGATTCTTCTCCCTTCCCCTGAGTACTTCTGAGTCCTGAGTAGAGGCCTCTCCCTGTTGGCCCCTGCAGGGAAGCCTGGGCCGGCCAACCAGTGTGGGCGGGTAGTTGAGTGATCAAATCAAAAACAGCACAAAGGCGTATAGAGAAAGGATTCCTTTTAGGATTTCTAAATGATCCTCAAAGATGTGTCAGTGTGTGTGTGTGTGTGTGTGTGTGTGTGTGTGCATGTGTGTGCGTGCGTGCATGTGTGTGTGTGCGTGCGTGCGTGCATGCGTGCGTGCATGTGTGTGTGTGCGTGTGTGTGTGTCCACTCACAGGTGCAGCCATCCACATATGGGTGCCTCTATGATAACAGGTACCACCTGCATCACACTTGTGACTCCATGTCTGTGCCTGTCCTGGACAGTGCTGAGCCCCTGTGTGTGTGAGTGCTGGGGAGGAAGGGGGTGCTGGAGAGTCTCTCCAGACTTGGCTCTGATAACCATGTGACAGGGCAGAAAATGTGAAGTAGCTCACTGTCCTGCATTTGTTCTGTCCTGGGTCATCCTTAAGCACCACCCCCGTTCTCTCACTCAGGTAAACAGCAAACATTAATTAGGTCCTACTGTGCATTTTCATCTGTCACTCCTGGAGGTCTCCATTAGATCTCTCTGTAACTTCACCCCACACCCCTTATTCATTCATTCAGTGAGCATCTGTAAAATCATTATGTGGAGTGACCTCTGGTTTTATGAGGTTCCCCACCCCATAAAGGATCATGTTTCATTTTTTCCGCCTGTCAAATTCTCTCCCAATTCTGTCATGTCTCAGGTGTCTTACTGTTACACCATTAGTCACTGTGTAAAAGCAAGTTGTCTTAGTCTGTTTTGTGTTGCTGTAACAAAATTCATGAGCTGTGTACTTTATGAAGAAAAGAGGGCTACTTCACTCACAGTTCAAGAGACTGAAGAACATGACAGCAGCATCTGCTTTGCTCTGATGAGGACGTCTTGGCAGGTGGGAGAGGCCCCTACTCAGGACTCAGAAGTACTCAGGTGCTTCCAAGAGCAGCTAGTGGTGCATGCAGAAGAGGGGCCTGGAGGAGGTGCCAGGCTTGCTTCTAACAATGCACTCCTGCAGGACTTGTCCAATCCCATAAGGAGTGGTCCACTTTAAGAGATCAGCACTAATTCTTTCCAAGGGCACTCATGACCCATGCATCTCCACTAGGTCCCACCTCTTAAAGGTCCCACCACCTCAGCCACGACACTGAGGGCCAAGTTTCCAACTCATGAACCTTCTAGGGGACCAATAGTAGCAGAAGTGGCAATAGCACCCGCCTCATTGAGTTCTAAGTCCTTAGCATAGTACCTGACACACAAGCAACACTTTTTAAACTGAGTGATGATTAGGACTATTTCACAGAAGTAGTAGGACAGTCAAGGCCAAGGACTCCCATGCCCTTACTGTGTGACCTCAAGCAGGCTAGTCAGCCTTTCTGACGGCAGTGTGAACATGGCTGATGTGTCAGCACTGGAATGTGTAAATGTTCGTTATTGAGTTGTTAGAAATCTCTGTGGGCTTTGCTTTTTAATATATTGGTAATGTTTGGAAAGTGCTTCTATAGCCCATTTCCCAAACCACACTGTCATTGGCAGAGATCAAGAACAAGCTAAACGCCAGCCCCAGATGATTCCACATCAGAGGGATGTGCCCTCTCTCATTGGCTGGATTAGTCTGGACTCTGAATGTTCTGATTGGCTGGAACACTAGCAGGCACAGCCCATTCTCTGGAGCCTGCTTGGCAATAATTCTTGGAGAATGATGTCAGATGATGGATTTAGCTTTTCTACCTGGGTTTGCGTTCATCTTATTTTTTCTAAGAAAAGCTCCCCAAGTGTCCAGCCTTATGATTTCTGCAGAGAAATTCCTCCAAATACATATCCCCTTACCAGAGGTATGGAATGCTGTGGTGTTTCCCCAGGGTGCCCGGATGATTTGACTGTGTGGTGCACGTCTCACCTCTTCACAGTGGCTGCAGGGAGGGGCCCTGGCTCTCGGCCCTCGCTCATGTGAGGAACTTCCGGTTCATCTTGCAATGTGGCATCTATCTCTGCCTAACCAGGCCTGGCCAGGCACTTGGAGGGATTCACTTTAAAAAAAAAATGTGGGGAGACACACATAGAATTTTGTCATCTTCACCTTTTTAAAGTACATGGCTCAGTGGTGTTAAACAAGCTCATGTAGTTAGGCAACCAATCTCCAGAATTCTTTCCATCTGGCAAAACTGAAACTGGGATTAACTAGACAACTTTCACTCTCTCCTGCCCCCAGCCCTTACTGTCTCTATAAACGCGACTATTGATGGCTCTTCTTGTAAGCAGAGCTATACAATATGTGTCTTTCAGGAAATGGTTTATTTCAGCTAGCATAACATCTTTAAGGTCGTCCATGTGCTAGCATATCAGAAGACCCCTCCCCCTTTTTTTGTCTTTTTGAGTCAGGATCTCACTATGTATTTCAGGATGGCTTTGCACTCACTTGGTGGCATAAACTGGCCTTGAACTTGCAGAGATCCTCATGCCTCAGCCTCCCAAGTGCTGGGATTACAGGTTTACACCACCACACCCAGTTCCCTGCCTTTTTCAATTGCATAATATTCCACTGTTTTATAGTGCACATTTTGTTTATTTATTCATCCATCCAGCAATAGTGACTTGGGTTGCTCCCACATCTTGGCTCTTATGAATAATGTTGTTATGAATGTGAGTGTAATATTCTTTTGGGGAGATATCCAAAATTGGAATTGTTGGATTATGTAGTAATTCTATTTTTAATTTTTTTAGGAATCCAATGTATTATTTTCCATAGCAGCTGCATTGTTTCACACTCCCACCAATATTCTAAATGCTCTACATCCTCACCAATACTTATTTCCTGGGAGGTTTTTTTTGTTCATTTTATTACCAATAGCCATCCTAACAGGTGTGAAATGACATCTCACTATAGTTGCAGTTTGCATTTCCCTTGTAACTAGTAATGTTGCCCCAGTCACTTTTTTTTTTTACTTTCCTTTACTTGTTTATTACATATTTGTCACATATATTGATCACATTCATCATAGAGAATTTGAACCTGCACATAATATAACTTACTCTTTTATTTCCCATTTCCTTCCCCTCTGTCTAAGCTTTTTTCCCCTCCCTGTATAAAAAAGCTTTCCATTTTTCCTTTCCAGTCTCTTTTTCTTTCCTTTCCCTTGCCCTTTCTCTGTTCCACTTCCTGTTTGAATATGCTCATCTACTTCCCTGTATGCATTATGCTCCTTATTGTGCTTTGGGTTAATCACATAAAACAAACAATGCAATATTTAAACCTGTGTGCCAGATTTATTTCACTCCAGATTATGATCTCAAGGTGCATCTACACTTATTTATCCTTCTTTATGGCAGAGTAATGCTCCATTGTATATAAATACCACATTTTCTTTATTCCTTTGTCTGTTGATGAGCTTAAGGGCTGTCTCCAAGATTAAGTCATTATAAATTGTGCTACTATAAACATGGGTATGCTTATATCACTGTGGTAGGATGCTTTTAGCTCTTTTGGGAAGATACTTAGAAGAGGAACAGCTGGATTAAATGGAACTTTTATTTTGGGATGTTTGAGGACTCTCCATACTGATTTCATAGTGGTTATATCAGTTTACACTCCCACTAGCAATGGTTCCCTTTTCCTCACAACCTCACTAGCATTTGTTATTGGCTGATTTCTTGATGATAGCCATTCTCTCTGGAGTGAAATGGAGTCTCAGTGTTGTTTTAATTTGCATTTCTCAAATGACCAGTGATATTGAACATTTTTCATATATTTATTTACCATTTGTACTTCATCTGAGAAATGTTTATTCATCTTAGATGTTCCTTTTTGACCTGGGTCATTAAATTTGTGAAAGTCAGGTCTTTCTGAGTTCTTTATACACTCCAGATGTTAGTCCTTTGTTAGAGGAGTATTTTTTTTTCTGATTCTATGGGTTATCTTTCACTCTGTCAGTAGTTTGTTTTGCCATGCAAAAGATTTTTAATTTGACATTATCTCAGTTATTGATTCTAATAATTCCTGTGCAATAAAATTTTTATTCATAAAGTCTTTGCCTATACCTATGTGTCTAAGAGTTTTACCTAGTCTATCTTCTAGCAGATTAAGTGTTTCTGCTTTTATAGTTAGATCTTTGATATATTTTGATTTTAATTTAGTGCATGGTGACAGATATGGATGTAGACTCAATTTTTTGGCATGTGGAACCCAGTTTTCCCAGCACCATGTATTAAATAGGCTCTTTTTCCAGTGAAAGTGCTTAGCCCCTTTGTCAAAGATAAGGTAGCCAAGTGTGCTTGAAGGTGTTTTTGGATCTTCTAAGCTGTTCTATTGATCCCCACGTCTGTTGATTTGTTTCATTTTGCCAGTACTATACTCTTTTTATAATGATAGCTTTGTAATATAACTTCAAACCTCGAATTTTATTGCCTGGAATTGCTTTTGCTATTTTTGGTCTCTTTGAATTTCATATAAATTTTAAGATTCTTCTCTCTAGTTTTGTGAGGTATGCTATTGGTATTTTGATTGGGGTTGCATTAATTTTTGCCCTGATCCTTATAAGAATAACAATTTTGGAAGTATACCCATTTTTATGATATTGACTCTGTCTATCCAAGAACAAAGGATAGTTTTCCATTTTCTGATATGATCTTCAATTTCCTTTTTCAGATTACTGTAGTTTTCAATGTATAGTTCTTTCATTTCTTTTGGTAGACTGTTTGCTAAAGTTTTCATTTTTCTTGATGCTATTGTGAAAGGTGTTGTTTCCCTAATTTCTTTCTCAGTAAGTTTGTTTTTTATGTGCAGGTATGCTATTGATTTTTTAGTGTTGACTTTGTATCTTGCTGTGCTACTGAATTTGTTATTAATTCCAGGAGTCTTTGGTGGAGTTTTGGAAGCCTTCTCTGTGGAGTATTATGTCATCATCAAATAATGATAATTTAACTTCTTGCTTTCCTATCCATAGTGTTTTTATTTGTTTCTTTTTTCTACTGGATATGGCACCTGAGCTATCTAAGTTCATCAAGGGGATTGGTTTGTAGCTCCCTTTTTTGGTTGAATCCTTGTCTATTTTTTGTATGAGGGTAATGCTGGCTTCCAGGAATGAGTTTGGGAGTATTATTTTCCCTGAAATTTCATTACAGTGTTTGAAGAGTAGTGGCATTAGATCTTCTCTAAATTTCTTATAGAATTAGTATTAAATCTGTAAGCACCTGAGCTTTTTTTTGTTGATAGTTTTTTAATTACTTCTTCCATCTCATTAACTGATATTGGGTTATTTAGAATTTTTTTATCTTCTTGATTCAGATTTAATTCCTATATACCTAGGAATTTGTCCATTTCTTCTATTTTTTCCATCTCATTAGAATACAGATTCTCAGAGTAGGTATTGATGATCTTCTGGTTTTCTGCAGGATCCACTGTAATTTCATGCTTTCATTTCTAACTGGACTTGGATCTTTTCTTTCTTTTTTTTATAATGCTGGCTAAGGGTTTGTCAATTTTATTTAATGCTTCAAAGAACTAACTCTTTTATTCTTTGATTCTTTGTGTGTTTTTTTGTTTTATTTTAAAGAGAATAAAACCAAGCAAAATAAAATAGAATAAAGCCAATCAAAACAAGCCGGTGTAACACAGAACTTCAAAACAGTACAAAATCAACAACGGTTACCATATTACCTTTTGTTGTCTTCAAAATAGCTGTAGATACCTTCAGACATAGTAAAAATCAAACAAAATAGAACAAAATAGAAGAACCAATAAAAACAAAACAATGAGTGCAATAAAGGACTTCAAAACAAGACAATAGTAAATCTAGAATGGCTACCATAATGTATCTTGCTATCTTTGAAATAGCTGCTTATGCCATCAAATATAACAAAATCAAACGAAACAAAACAATAAAAGCCAACCAACAAAACAATGAAAATGATACAGAACTTCAAAACAAGATAATAGGGAATTAACAATGGCTACCAACTTCAGAAGTTCCCCCATAGATGTTATACTCTGTACCATTATCCTCTGAATCGATAATGAGACCACCAGCCCTAGACCTGCATAGGCAGTGAAACCCCAAACACCACCAGCATCAAATTGCAGTTCACCTCAATAGCTATCATCACAGCCTGTATTTCTCCAAATCAACCAGTTTCTTAAAGTGGGTGGGGGTTGGCTTTTGTTTCCTGGCTCATGTGCCAGAAGGGGCTGGAGTCTGGCTCTCCTCCTGGCAGCCTGCACATAGCACTGATTTTCAAGGAGGGTTTGCTTCTTGGTGACTTCCTGTTCTCTTCCCCCATAGTGTGTGAATGGCACTGACTCATAGGAAAAGGCTGGGGTCTGACTGTCCCCTCTGCAGTGGCAGGCCACACATGGTGCTGATTCATGGGGAGGGATTGCTTCTTGGTGACTTCTTGTTCTCTTCACCTGCAGTCCATGAATGGTGCTGACTTACAGGATAAGGCTGGGTCTGGCTGTCCCCTCAGCAGTAGGGACCCATGGATGGCACTGATTTGCCTGTATGGTTTTCTTAGCCTCAATTGCATTAATTTCTGCCCTGATCCTTATAATTTCCTGCCTCGTATGTGCTTTGAATTTAACTTGCTCTTTTTTTTTTCTTGAAGATTGAGGTTCAACATTTGGTTATTTATTTGAGCTCCCTCTGTTTTTCTGATCTGTGAATTCACTATTACAAATTTCCCTCATAGCACTGATTTCATTGTGTCCATTAAATTCTGGTGTGTCATATTAGCAGTATTGTTTAATTGTAGGAACTGTTTAATTTCTTCTTTAATTTCAACTCTGACTAGTGGTTGTTCAGGAGACTGCTATTTAATTGCTATATGTTTATGTAGTTTTTCTGGTTTCTTTTGCCGTTGATTTCCAATTTCTTTGTACTGTGATCTGATTACATGTATGGGATAATTTCAATTCCCTTAGATACACTATGTTTTATGAGATAGTGTCTGGTCTATTTTGGAGAAAGACTTATGTGCCACTGAGAAGAATATATATTTCAATGCTATAGATATAACACTCTGTAGAATAAGTAAGTAAATTTGTTCAAAGGTTTGGTTCAGCACTAATATTTCTCTGTTGATTTTTTGTCTAGTTGATCTTTGTATTTTTGGCAGAGTTCCCCTGCTATAATTTACTAGTGCCTATCCGATTTTCATATCCATTAATGTTTGTTTTATATTTTTAGGTGCGTCATTGTTGGTGCATATATATTTATGACTGTTATCTCTTCCTCTTGAATTGTTCCCTTAACAAGTGTGTAGTGACCTTTTTTGTCTCTTCTGATCAGTCTTGAAAATAAAATAGTGTCATGGTTTATGTCAGTGGCCTTCAAGCCTCACGCAATTTTGCATTTGTGATTGTTTCATTGTGTAATGCTCAGATTGGTGGTGTGAGTGCTACACCCGCCTAGGAGTGGAACCAGAATAGACGTAATGGGAGGAGAAGGTGTGTCTCACTCTCTTGCCAGTTTGCACCTTGCTGTTTGCCTCAGCCATGAATGGCTGCCCCGCCATGCCACGCTACCTTGGAGCCAACTAAGTATAAACTGAAAGCTCCAAGAACTGTAACAAATAAATCTTTCCTTCCCTAATTTTGGGCATCAGGTATTTTGTCTCAATGAGTAAAAAGTAACCAAGACAAATAGCTACCCCTGTTTTTTTCTAGTTCCTGTTGCATGGACTGATTTTCAGTCTATGAATTTTTTTAGTTGAATGTGTTTCTTGTAGACAGCATATTGTTGGGTCTTTTTTCTTGATCCTTCCGCCAATCTGTTACTTTTGATTGGTTAATTAAGACCATTCACACTGATGGTTATAACTGATATGTATTAAATTATCTTTGTCATATTGTTTTCCTGTTGTCTGTTCCCATTCTTTACCTTCTATCTAATTCTTGTATTGCCTGGTGGATTTATTATATTGGAATTGTTGGAGTTGCCTTTGTTGTCTTTTTCTAAAATATCCTTCTGAACTTTTTGGAGTTCTGGTTTGGTGGTCATGAATTTCTTCAGGTGTTCTTTATGGAAGTATCTTATTTTTCCATCAATTTTGAAAGGCCATCTTGTGGAGTACATCATTCTGGGTTGGAGGTTGTTTTCTTTTAGGGCTTGAAATACTTCAATACAAGCTCTTCTTAAGAGTTTGTGTTGGGAAATCTGTTGTAGTTATAATGAGTTATCCTGTATTGGTTATTTGTTTCTTTCCTCTAACAGCTTTGATACTGTTGTGTTGAATATTGGGAATCATGACTATTATATGTTGTGATGTATAGTTTTTCTGATCATGGCTAATTGGAGTTCTATATGTCTCACTTACCTGTATCTCACATTCTTTTCCCATGCTTGTAAAGTTTTCTGCTTTTACTTCTGTGAGCAGGTTTTTTTAAATGCATTTTATATGACCTTATGATTCTTTTTTTTTTCCAAGTTGCCCAAGGAGCTGGAAGGGTTGGCCAAGCTGACTATAAATGTCACAGTCCCACTGAAGAAACTATTCTGCTTTTTTGAGTCCCTAGCTCCCTTCCTGGATGGAGGCTTGAGTGTCCTGGGACATGCTGTGCTATCTGATAAGACTGGGTCATTGCTGCCAAAGTGGAGAGTAGTGAGCAAGGGGCTTGGGGCAATTCCCAGTAGAGGCCATATGTACCTCCATTTATGCTTGTGACTAACACATTTAATTTTACAAATGAAATTTCTTTTTTCCCCTTATTAGACTTAGATTTTTTTTCAATCATGATTTCAAATGCAATCCTAAGAGCTAATGTGGATTTTTCAATGAAATGTCTTTAAAGGTTGAATTAGCATGGTCTTAAAATATATTTCTGAGATTACTAGCTATATTTTGAGTTGTAGACAAATGCTGAGAAATCCAGTTGGTGTTTACACCAAATGCTGACCTCAAGTCAAGAGTTCTTAAATGTGGTTAATTCTGTAACACTGTATTGACTTTTTTAAAATTTAAATAGAATAAACCTCCCCCAAATAAAAATAGAATGAAGCCAATCAAAGCAAAGCACTAAAAGTACAGAACTTCAAACAGAATAATAGAAAATCAACAATGACTACCATAATATATTTTGCTATCTTCACAATGGCTGTTTATACCATCAAACATATCAAAATCAAACAAAACAAAACAAACAAAAACATTGAATAAAACAAAACAATAAATTGGAACAAAACAGTGAGAACAATACTGCACGTTCTTTTCTTCAAATTGTTGCTCATGTTACCAGATCAGTGATAAAACAAAAACAGTAAAATGAAACAAACCAGGATTTCAAAAACAAAACAAGAAGATACCTCCCACAGTTGACACAATGCATACTGCCATCCTCCAAGTAGATGCCCAGACCACCAGCCCCAGGCCTGTAGAATCAACCAAAGAATACAAGCATCAAGCTATTCCCTTCCCCTCAGATGCTATCATCTCACCCTGAGTTCTCTGAATCATGTGGGTGAGGGAGGATATGCTCTTCTGGTTTTTTAGCCCACACACCAGCTGGCTCATGGGAAGGCATAGCTTCTCCTCTGGCTGAGGCTCTTACTGATCAGCATGACAGGACTTCCTTCACAGGAAGGTGTGGTTTCTCTTCTGGCTGGGGCTCATACCCCTCAGCATGGTAGAGCTTGCTTCATCAGAAGGCCAATCTTCTTATTGTTCATTGATTCAAATTAATCTTATTTTAATCTTCTTTACATCATCTAGCAGCTGTTGGATTGGTTTTTTTCATGGTCTTTTGCTATGTTTAAAAGGTCTTTCATTTAATGATTGCCAACTTCAGCCATGTCTTCTAGATCTGATATTCTATCTTCCAATTGCTTGACTCTTGTGTGTATATTTTCAGTAGAATTTTTAACCTCCTAGATGTCTATTTGAGACTGTTTTAGAATCCAGTTGTTTTCTATATTGGGTATTCATGGCTTCCACATCTTTCCTAAGCAATCTATCTTTCATCTATGTCTACTCTAGATTTATTTACCATTTCCTTCATTATAGTTCTCCTCTCTTTAATTATCTCTGTTTTGGTTTTGTCAAGAAACTAATTCATCTATTTTGTTACTTCCATTCCTACCATTTCATAAAATTTAGCTGTATGGTTTTTAATATATTTCCACCTTATTGCCCCTTGATTTGGCTTGAGTGAGTTGGGGATTTTGGGTTGCACTTTGCTTTCCTGTTTTCTCATATTTTTGTTTGTTTGTTTGTTTTCTGCATTGAGGCTTGCAATTGTTTATAGTGGATAACTTTATTACTAGTATCAAGACCTTTAGGAAATTATTACTTTTCAAAAATGTCTTCTAAGTATACATGGGTTTTGGCTTTTGAGTCTAGCCCAGCATTCAGTCACTTAAATTTATTAGGGATGAAAAGTCACAGCCTGTTCAGCCTAACACCCAGTACTTTATTACTGGAGTACATTGCTATTTATGATTCCCAGATAATGTAGGTATTTGCATACAAAGAAGATCAACTGATTACAACAACTACATCACCTTGGCTAAAGTATTATAATCAGTAATAACAATAGTTTCAAGCATAAACTGGAAAATGACAACAGGCAATAACTATTAATTTGAGGCCTATAGCCATATCACAAGATTTATAGTTATATAATAAAATCTGAGACATGTTAGAAAATTATACACCATAAACATCCAGTTAATAAAGTGATTTTACCCTAAGAAAATTTAAAAGGCATAAAATAAAGATTAGAGAAATATAAAAGAAAGAACATAGGGTATAGTGGTGCATCCCTATAATCCCAGAATTTGGAAGCCTAAGGCCAGAGGATGGCCATGAGTTTATGTCCAACCTGGGCCACACAGTGAGTTCAAGCTCTGCCTAAATTACATAGTGAGACCTAGTATCAAAAGACAATAATTAAAGAAATAGTTCTGCCATATATTTGAACCAGGCATGGTGGCACACATGAGGCAGAGGCAAGAGTATCATTGCAAGTTCAAGGTCAGTCTGGGCTACACAGTGAGTTGAACTACAGAATGAGACCCTGTCTCAAAAAATCCACAAAGAAAAAAAAATGAAGAAAAAGGGAAAGAGATTAGAAGCAAGGCTGAAGGGCAAAGGAAGATTACCCAAGTCTTGGGAAACTACTGAAGAAGACAGCAAACCATACAGGACTCAGGAAGAGAGACAAGCCAGTTCACCCTTCCTGTGAGTCAGCAGAAGCTGTGATGGGTCTGGGAGGAGTACAGTAAGAAGCCAATTCACCCTTCTCGTGAGCCACACAAACCACGTGGGGCCCAGAAAAAGAGACAAGCCAATTTGCCCTTTCCATGAGCTGCACAAACTGTGCAGGGCCCAGGAAGAGAGACAAGCCAGTTTGTCCTTCCCGTGAGCCAACTGGTACATGGGCTGAGAATCAAGAACCACACACACACACACAAACACAATTTGGAAGACAGGCTGAGTTGATAGCAACTGAGGTATCAAAACAACTAAATACTTGTGTTGTTTGATTGACTTTGAAGGCCTAAGACCAGTAGTCTGAACATCTATTAGAAGATAAAAGTATGCAAAATAGCAAACAGGGGAGATTTCCTTCTGTCTCGTTTTTGAAATCCAATATTGTTCTCACTATTTGGTTTTCTTCTGACTTATTTTTTGGGTTTTTTTTTTTACTCAGTGTTCTGTTTTGGTTGGTTTTATTCTATTTTGTGTTATTTGATTTTACTATGTCTGATGGTATGAACAACTATTTTAAAGATAAGATATACTATGGTAGCCATTGTTGATTTCCTATTATCCTGTTTTGAAGGTTTTTTTGCCACTTTCACTCTCTCATTTTGATTGGCTTTATTTTGTTTTATTTTGTTACATTTTATTCTCTTTAAAATAAAAACAACAATATTTTTTTAAAAAGAAAAACAAATACTCAAAAACGAACAAACAAAAGCAAAGAAAAAAGTTTTCTCTGTGATTTGAAGCCTGTGGTTATCTTCTGGGGTTTACAGTTTTGCTGTAGTGTCCAAATTACGGAACTCCTCTCTTCTTGATGGTAGACAAAGGAGGCAGTCAAAGCCCAGATCCATGCTAGATAATCCCAGCAAGCCTGCAGTAGGATTAGGGACTGACGTTGGTTTGGGTACTTTCAAATTCTCAGAAGTTCAGGCTGTTTCTGGCCTCCAACTGTGGAGTTGACACCTGTCATTTAACTTATAATACTCTGGGCATCTCTTGCTAGTCTGACTATGGCTCTTAGATCCCAGACTTCTCTCATAGTTGTTCCTCACCTAGTCACTGGGATTTTAACCTAGTCACTGGGATTTAATATGCTGAAAAGTCGAAGCCAATCCATCACTGATCTGAGTCTCAGGTTCAGTTGGCCCCTCCGTATAATAGCATCTGACCAAGCACCCTCTCCAGGGAATACAGCGGTCATTTGGACTGGAGTCACTCGCCAGGTGCTGTGGTGCATAACACCCACTGCTCCATTCCACCGGTACATTTCTCCCTAGAGGCCTTTTGAGTCATGCACTTCCATGGTGTCTCTGTAAACCTGATCTTCCTTTCTCACCCCACAAATCAGGATCCAGGATTGCTCCTTTCTTTTTCTGCATTATAGTCTGTGTCTTCAGTTTCTCTGCAGGCTCCAATTTTCCCTTTGGATCCTTCCTGGGTCCCGGGAATCCACCTGTCTCCTCCTTTTCTTCTCCAAGTTGTTATTATCCAGTGTCTGGATTCCAAATCTTGGAGAAGTTGATTTATTGCTGCTTACCACTCAACCCTCTTCCTGACTCTTCAGTGGCAAAGTTTTACATTTATTCAGGTAGAGAAAAAGCAAGATCTTCAGAGAGAGTTGGGGCCAAGTAGAAGCAGAGTGGGCTATTGTGAAAAACACAATAGTCAAGATTCACTTTTGAATCATGAAGTCAAAGGGGAAAGTCTTGACTCCCATACCATCTCTCAGGTCAGAAGTGCATTTTTATTCATTCACTCACTCACTTGTCTTACACGCTCTACTGACCTCTCAACAGCTATTTAGAAGAGGTGTAGGCCATGACACAGAGAAAAGTTATGGTGTGATGCGACATTTAAATGCAGCATAGATAAGGACTACAAATAGCCATTACAGATGGAAAAGTTTTCTCACCACACTTATCATTAAACTCCATATTTAAACAAGAAAGTGGTTTTTCATTTTGTGCCTCACATTTTGGGAAAGATATAAAAGACTGGTAGCTATATAAGAGTAAAAGAAAACAGACCCTCATATATATTGTTTCTGAGAATATAAATTAAATCATTGTTGGAATATAATTGAGCAAGCTCATATCTAGAATTTATCTTGAAATAAAATTGGGGTACTCCATTCCCCAATCTAGAAACTGGTCACATAACCACCCCTAACTGGAAAGAAGAAAGGGAAGAATAATCTAGCTGAACGAGAGCACAGTCATGGATATGCCTCTACTGCTGTCTGCCAAGAATTTCTGCCCTTCACTCCTGCTTAGCAAAAATCCTAGAGAACTCAAATAAATCTTAGTTCTTTCAAGAGCAATATGCTGAAAAGAAAATCACTTTTTAATTTCAAATCCAGTCTTACTCAGTGGTTTTCCCAAGATAGACTGTCTCAGGTATCTGTTGTTTTTATATAACAAATCATCCCAAAATTTGATGTCTTAAAACAGTAGTCAAGGTTGTGCTCAGTTGGGTGATTCTTCTGCTCCATATGGGTTACAGAAGAAGGGTAACTCAAATAGCTTTTTTATTCATGTATCTGTCACCTCCACTATGGTGGTAGCATGGCTAGAGCCTCTCTCTCTCTCTCCTCTCTCTCTCTCTCCCCTCCCCCATCCCTCTATAGCCAAGATCTCTCCATCAGGGTAGTTGGAATTCTATATATGTTACTTCCAAAAACAAGGGTTCCAAAAGAGCAAATGCTCATGTGCAAATATTTATGAAGCCACTGACTGCACACTTGTTAATGTCTCATTGAACAAAGCAAGTCCAAAGTAATGTGGGAGGAGACTATGCTAGAGCATGAATACCAGATGTGCTTTACTGGAGCCAATGTAACAGTCTACTCCAGATGCTCCCAGGAGGGCAGCGCCTTTGAGATTTCTGAGTCCAACTCACCAGGGCACGAATGCTAGTTCCCGTATTTGTTAGCTGTGCAACCTTGTACATACCACTTGGGGCTTCTATTTATTCATTTACATGAATTAGAGAAAACCACAAGAGTGCAACCCTCACAGCGCTGTTGTAAGGATTTGGTGTAATCATGACGTACACTGGGTCTGGTCCCCACACACATTGTTTGTCATTGTGCCTGAACCCTGGCGGGACTCACCTAATGTTACTGTCTGTCCTGCTGCAGGGAATTTGTTGTACATACTGCAGCTATACTTAATTCCTCCAGCATCATACCAGAAGCCTGAAAACTCTATAGACTCAACTTTTACAAAGAAACTGGGTAAAGCCTAGATAGGACCTGGACCAGGTATTTACTCCATTTCACCAAAAAAGAGTTTCCCAGGGTGCAGGAACCACATCCCACCCAAGTCCATCAAGCTGGACAAACTACCATGAGATCACTGAAGACCCCAGGTTGATTCTGCAGCTAAAGTGTACACTGCTCAGAGGTAATACAGGGTCCTTTTGTTTGGGGAGGAGATGAGAGAGTTTATGGGGGCCCAAATATCAACCCCTAATCCATGCCTTGAGTGCTAGTGCCTATGATAGCCCTCGTATCACAGAGTCTCCAAAAAAAGCTGAGGTCTCCCAACCAGAGGAGGAACATTCCCTGCCAGTGGCTGAGACCCAGGATTAAAGCATCTGTCCCAGTCACCCAAGCATTGGTTCAGAGAGACCTCATCTTAGCTGGAAGGCAGTGTAGTATGTGGGGTGAACCAGGAATGCACTAAGACCAGGTTATGTGGATTCTTCTGCTCTGTCCCCAACCGTCCCCACTGGCAAGCCCCTGCTCCTCTATGCAGCCTGGGGAGGGATACAATTCTATGAAGTACTAGAGACCTTGTAGTTTTGTGTTTCTCACCTCCTTTGCTTCCATCTACTTTTACCCCTGAAATATTTGAACGATGGATACAATTCATCTAGAGGAAGAGAGACAACATGTACAGAAGCTAAGAGTAATGAGCTCTGGACACAAACAGAACTGGTACTGATAAATAAACCAGGGCATGACAGTTCACCTTGCTGAGCCTCAATTTCCCCAACTGGAAAGAATACTAGCCCATATCAGCATTGAGTTATTTCTTGTACAGGTGACCCTCTATGTCTAAGGGTTCCATATCCGCAGATTCACCCAACTACAAGCTAGAAGCATTCAGGGAAGAAAGATTGTGTCTGTACTGAACACATATAGAATACTTTTTTCTTGACACTGGTCCATAAACAATACAATACAACTCCACATATATAGCACTCACATTGTACTAAATATTAAAACTCATCAAGAGATTATTCAAACTATGCAGAAGGATGTGCATAGGTTACATGCAAACACTATATAAGAAACTTGAGCAGCCAAACTTTGGCTCCAGAGGGCAGAGTAACTGGAACTGATTCCCTGCAGCTACAGAAGTGTGACTGTTATATGAGATTGTACATACAGAAGACTTGATACTGTGCTTGGTACACAGTAAATCCTCCATGAATGTAACCTACAAAAAGAAACTGCCATTATTTAAGTTTGCAATCATTTATTTTGTGATTTCTAATCATAAGACTTCTAGCATCCCAGCCACTAACCTCCACCATGGCAGCTGGCTCTGGGTGCCACTGGACCCCAGCTCTGGGGCTGAGATTGACTAGAGATGAACACACATGTTGGTCCTGCCTCTGTCACTGAGCTGCTGGGAGACCTTGGTTGAGTCATTTCAGTTCTCCAGACCTCAGTGTCATCATCTGTTAGGTAAGAAGGATGGCACCAGTTACCTCCCAGGGATGTTGCAGGGATGAGTGCAGCACTTCACACATAGCACATACCCGATAAATGCAGTTATGAACTAAGTTGGGGTAAGCAGTCTTTGGTTTTGTTTTTTCAAGTCATGTTGTGAGGTAAGCGCCCTCTAGTGGTGGAGGTGCATTAGTCTTTGGTAGGGTGGGGTAGTGAAGAGAGGACAGTTGGGTTTAGGTATTATAAGGGGACTTGTTTGGAACTGGGAGCAAGTTCCAATCCAAGGCCATCAGAGTTGAGCCCGGGACAGTGATCTGTGTACATGTTTTGCAGAGAGGGCAGGATAGAAAGTTCCCATTTAAACCCCCATGAACTCTGCAAAAATAGAATGAACAGTGACTACCGGGGAGCTAGGAGACAGACAGTGGGGGGAGGTCACAAGGAGCTCCCACTCTCCCTCCTCCCGTGGCAGGACACTCCCTTTTCACCATCCTGCTCTGTTTTACAGATGGAAAGAGGGAGGCCTCAGAGAAGAAGGAACAGTCCCAAAGTCCTATGGGACATTCCAAGCAGAACACAGACCAGACTGCACCTGAACTCCAGGTCCAGTGCTCTCTGCCCTATAGAGCGAGGTCAGCTTGGCCAAGCCAGGCGATGAGAAGCAGAGGACATTTCATCGAATCACAAAGTACAGTTTCGAAGAAAGGGAAAAAGCAGCAGGCGGAGTTCCCAGGGCTGGAGCCTTGCCCCGTTGGTCCCCGGGCTCTCAGAGGGCGGGAATGACGCAGCCTGGGCCTGTGCAGGTCTCTGGAGCACCATTCTCCAGGAATTTGCAAGCAGCAGCAGCCAGAAGGACTGTGGAGCTCTGGGAAGGACGGCCCAAGCTGACTCCATGGGGCACGGCTTGTGCTCAGGCTCCCTTGTGTCACAATTCAAAAAGACACTGCAGCCAACATGGGCACACACAGAGAAGCACCCAGGCCCAGCACAGCGGGTTTGCTGCGGTGGGCAACAGGTGCCTCATCAGCAAGGAAGGGCTCATCTTGGAGCAGAGAAATCCCCAAAGATCCATGAGAAGTGGTGGCCACGAGCAAGCGTCCAGGCCCAGCTGTGGGCTGAGGCCACAGGCCAGAGGCTATAGACTCAGCCAGGTCACTCCCCACTCAGACAGGACCCCTTGCTGCCCCCCAACCTGGGAGGCCAAGCCTGCTGTGTATCCTGGAAGCCTTCTTATGAGTTCACTGCTTGGCTAAAATAAGTCTCACCATGCCTCTGTTGGGTCACCTCAACCTGCAGAAGAGGAAGGTGAGGCTCGGGGTAGGAAAAGAGCTGCAGGCAGCGAGCTCTTTCCGGCCAGCACAACTGTTCATCGTTCTCCTTTGATATCACAAGATCCTTAGAATTAGGCTACTGAGATGGAGGAGTAGATCCTGTTCAGCCCCTGGCCTCCTGGACTCTGGCATGATGGCAGCACTAGCCCCCTAGTCCCACCCCAGCAATGACGAACCGCCAGGCCCCAATAATCAGGCACTCCCAGAAATAGATGCCAATTGAGGGAATTTGTGGCCACGAAAAGAAAACTGGCTTTGGCGCCAGCCAGACCTATGTCCAAACCCTGACTCTGCTGTCTGTTTACTGTGTGACCTTGGACATGTCATTTGATCTCAGCTCCTGAGTTTCCTGAATTGACAAACAGCCATCAGTCCTCTGCAAAGAGCATTTATGAGAGGGGATAAACAGCTACCATTTATTGTACCCTTTCGGGCCAGATAGTGTTTACTCATATTAGCTGCAGTAATCAACCTAATGTCCCCCAGACAGGATTAATGACAGCCCCATTTCAGGTGAGACGCTGGGATAAGACAAAGCAGGAATTTGAACTCAACCTGACTGGTTCTTTCTAGTAAGCTACATTGTCCACTTATAACATATAAAAAGTACATCAGCCAGGGATGTAGCTGAGCGGCGTAAGCCTGGCAAGCACAAGGTCATGAGTTCAATCCCCGGTACCAAAAAAAAAAAGGTACATCAAAGGCAGTTAATAGGCTATGGGGCTGGGAACTGCAAGTGGAGGTGACATGGCTCCAAGGACAGTCTGACTAGCTAGTGCCTGTCCTTGCCAGGATCCATTCACACCAAGCAAACATTTGGTCTGAGAGACCCAAAAGAAACAGGAACAGAGAAGAGCTTTGGTTGGAGTCTGCATCCCCTCACCCAACCCCACACTCTTCAGTCATCACTGAGGTACGCTTTCAGGCCAGGCTCAGGACTAAATGCCAAGACAAAGCAGGGGAGGGTCCCAGTTCCGTAGCCTCTCTCATGGAGGAAGGCCACGATGGTGATGAGGCAGGAAAGCCAACCCACTGCACTGCGGAAGCACTCAGATCCACTACCCTGCCCAGCCTGGGAACTGCCCCTTTAAGAAGAGAGATGGGTGAGGCCCTTTCCCACCCTGTGCCCCTCCAGCTGCAGCTGCAAGACTCCTGGCTTTCACACCCAAGCTAAGCAGGAGGCTGAGGAGCCCCCTGCTCCCCCTCTGACCTTTGAGCTACCCCTCCACCCGCCTCAGCCCCAGGTTCCCATGTCTTGGTCCCGGCCCCTCAGCAGCCCCATCACCCCATCCACTCTTGCTGTTCTCTGGCTGGGACTCCTGGCTGGGGCCGCCCAGCCCGTCCCTTCCCACTCCGTGCTTGGCAGAGGGGAGAGTGTCTGTTCTCAAGCCGGGGCCCAGGGGGCCGGCTGAGGCCAGCAAGTGCAAAGGAGGGTGGAGGGCAGGGCTGTTCTAAAGGGAACCCTCTTCCCCAAGAAGCCAGCTCTGCCCAGGCCAGAGATGTAGGGTGAGGGTCACAGGAAGCAGGACCAGCTCGAATGCCCATGCCTGTGAGCATCTGTCAGCACAGAAGACTGAGGCAAGCAGTTAGGCTTCTAGAACAACTCATTAGCACAGAGAGTCCAGACCTCTACAAGAACAGAAACAGCCCATCTGCCCTCCACCAAAGACATGCACACAGGGTCAGGCCAGCACCTGTTCTGTGCCTGGCCCCAAGCTGTGCACCATACAGATCTGACAGCAGTTTACACCAGTGCCTGTCCCCTTCCCGCCTCAAACTCTCACTCAACTAGTCAGCATCTGAGTTTGGAAGGCAGGGAAGGACATGCTCAAACCCTGGCTCCACTGTTAAAAACCACCTGTGGGAAAACAAGTCGTGCCACCACTCTGGACCTTAGTTTTCCCATCTGTTAAAGTGGTGACATGGGTACCCACCAGTACCTCCATCCCCCGGGACTGTCATACAAGGACTGCCTGCATCATTTAGTCTCTGTGTGATCCTCTCTGAATCCCAGGTGGGGACTCCCCACCTTCCACAGCAGGGAGAAGTCCAGCCTTTCTGCTTTACCATCCTTTTGCCTGCATGAGGCTGAGGTTCAGCAGAGGAAGTACACAGCAATACTGCACGAAAGAACCAGAACTCCAGCCACTAAGGCTCCCTGAGACCCTCTCCACGGCACCCCTGTGTCATCAGCCACTGGAATCAAAGTGACCCCAAGAGAGGCAACTGAGAAGGGGATGGACCTCCTCCTGTCTCAGCCAGAGGCCCAAGGTCAAGTCTGTGTCTGCCGCTGGTTAGCAGAATAACTGTTGACCTCTTGAGCCTTCTTGTCCTGGTTGAGGAGTAGGAATGAGTAGAAAGGTCCCACAAAGGGATCTGAGGGGCCTAGGGATTTGTGGGCCTAGGCTGAGCAAAGCTAAAGAAATGCAAATGCAGCCCTCAAGGCTGACTTGGTCTTGTTTGCTTTATCAAGTAAAAGAAAATACCCATTTATGGGGATTTGAGGAAGGGGAGGAGGGGTCAGGAGGAGACTTCAGCCAAAGGAAACAACCTCCAAGGAGGCTCCCACCAAGAAAGCCCAAGGGCAGAGCCGGAAGACTACTCTGTGCCAGGCTGTGCCGGGAGCCTGAGGGAGCCCCCGGCCAGGCAGATGGGAAGGAACCCCTCAGCACTGTCCTTCCAGGGCAATATAACAAGCAAGGCATCCCTTCCTCTGGGGTCAGCATGTCCTTCTCCCCCTGCTGCAGCTGCCCCCAGGGACCACCCAGAAACCCCAGTTCACCCATCACTCCTACTAGAGGAGGCATACTGTATATTCATTCATTTATGCACTCATGATTCATTCATTCCCTCTTTCATTCATTCCCTCTCTGGCTCATTCATTCACTCATAGGTATGCTTAGCTCCAAGGTCAACAGTCCTGCCTTCAAAGCTTTCTCAGATCAGTGCAGGACAGTCACTTGTGGGGAGCCCACCGGAGGTAAGGGAGGCCAGAGGGTCGTGAGCAAGGGAAGAACAACATACTGTATTTCATTAGATGAGAGTGAGGAGACCAGAGGAAGAGTGAGGTTCATCACCCACAGCAAGCCACTTCTTGTCCCCAGCAGGACATATCACAGGCCCCTCAGGACTACAGTGGACCCTCCTCATTGTACCAGGCCAGGATCTGCAGGAGTCCCCCAGCACTCCCTGTGAGCTTCTTCTCTAAACTTCTCGGGGAACCTTTGTAGACTCCAACTGGTACTCCTCTAACCCAACAGCCTGCCTTCAGTAATGAGGCCACTGGGCTAGGGCCCCCGGGAATCCCAGAGATGCCCCCGCATGTAGCTGGCTTCTTCAGGGTAGAGACTCTAGTTCCTGAAGTGTCTGTCCTGGAGAGTCTTTTAACCAAGTGCGTGATTATCATCAGAGAAGTCACAAAATCCTTTGCTTCGTCCTCTTGGCCCCTGACATTAGAAGCTGCCAAGTCAGCACTGCAGCAAGGAAGGCTGGTTGCTACTCAGAACCTCAGACAAGCTCTCATTTCATTCTTCAAGCACAGCAGAGCAAAGAATACCCAAACCCGAGTGCCATCTCTGCCCCTTCCTCTGGGATCTTGGGTGAGCCAAATAACCACTAAACTCCACTGTAAATGAGGATGATAATAGCAGTAATAATAATAATAATATTTACTAAGTGCATACTACTTGCCAAGCTCTGTGCTAAACACATGACCATATAAATTTCTATTTCCACCATTTTACAGATTAGGAAACTAAGCTTAGAGTGATTAAGTAATTTTCCCAAGGAAGCCCCAGCAACAAAGGAAAAGAAGGATCCCAGCGCAGCCATTCCAACACCAGAATCTACAAACTTAACTATTACAGTGTACCTCATGATGCTTTTGTGCATTTTGTGAACAAATACAGAATATCTTGTACTAGGCACAGGACATAAAAAGATAAATCTTGTGTCTGCCCTTAAAGAGTTTCCAACACAGTAAATGAGAAGATAAATAACAATTATAGTGTAATGTGATTGTTATAATAGACAGATTATAAGATGTTGGGTGTATCAGTCAGACTATTTAGTGCAAGCTGCTTTAACAAATAGCCTCAGCATTTCAATGACTTAATAAGACATTAGATGATGCAATGCATGGCAGGGACTTCGGCTCCTTGCAATCATTCTGAGATCCAGACCTCCTTGGAGTTTTCTACTGCAACCCTCTATAGGGTGACAGCCAATAAGCAAGAAAAGGATGTCAGAGAGGGCTGTGTGGGATATTTGATAGACTGGTCCAGAAATCATATAGCTCATTTTGCCCTATTCCACTGGGTACAACCAGTCACAGTGCACCATTTACCTGCAAGGGAGGCTGAGAAATAAGGAGACACCCATGAGTATCTGGCAGGTGTCTGTCACAGTGGGAGAGACAAAGGACAATGTTACTAACCCTATATGGATAGAGCAGAGATGCTGGCAAGAGGTGAGGATCAACCTGGGTCCAGCAGTGAAGGGCATTGCAGAGTGACCTGGAGTGGGGCTGGGGTCCAGCAAATTACTGTAAATAAACAAACTCCACCCTTTAAACATCTCTAACTGGAAACAGAAGGAATTGAGGAAAGTGTTAGGGATATAGAACCTGAGCTCCAATCCGGGTTTAGGAACTGAGTAGATACACAGCCCTCCAAGGTGAGTCTCCTCATCGCTAACACAGGGATCAGAACTGTCGCATGCAGATAAGAGGTAGAGTCAGACGCACACGTGGTGGGTACTCTGTAAGTGGTGACTATTTCACATCCTACCAGAGTTGCCTGGACAGACTGTGAAGACAGCATCCTCTCCCTTCCCAGCACATGATCAGATTGCCACCCATATCCCAGTCCTGAGGGCCCAGTGTGAAGGGGAAGGAAGCCCCATGCAGAGTCTAAAACATGACCCAGGAGGTAACTTTCCACCCAGTAATTCAAAGACCTTCCCGTCTCATACTCTCAGAACTAGAAGGTACCTGTCCAATCATCTGGACCATTAGTAACAGATGGGAAAACTGAGATCCAGGGAAAGGGAGGAATTTTCCCCAGGCCCCAAAACAAAACTGGCAAATAAGTTTCACATGTTCCAAATCTGATCAATTAGTTGTGGCTGCCTGGAGGACTATGGTGGGATTTCTGGGGCTTTATCTGAGCTCAGTATGAAAGAATGCCAGAATCACTCATATCTGCCGTGGGGAAGGGGTTTGAGAAGTGCACGTAGGTGTTCACATTCCTGCAGGAAGGATGAAAGACGCCTCGGTCTTCCTCACCAACCTCCACCTTCTCCCTGAAACATTTAGCAACAGTCATAGAAAATGGTTCCAAAATAAGTCAAAAAGAGTGAGTGGACAAAAACACCATGTCCACTTAATAAAAGAGCATAGAGCCTATGGCACTAGAGCTCCTATTCACCACTGGACACTACAGCCCCAGAACCACGTAAGTGGTTAATGTGTCCAATATTATAGCAGAAATTGATGGTAATTTCCCCTAATGATGTCCCAGTTTCCTCTTGAGGAACTGCCTACTCCCTGTTACATACCTTGCGTTTCATCTTTTCTAACCTGCGTCTCACCCCAGCCACACCTGGGATTTGAATCTCTAGCAGTGAGACAAATAGACTTGGAAGTAGTCAAGTCTTGTCCACTCGGTAAAGCTTACTGCCCAGTTGTTCAAGCTCAGAATAAAGAGGTGGCCCTTCTCTTCCCCCATCATAGGTGTCTTCTCCATGACAGTGTCTCCAAGTCCCTCAGTTGGGACCTTTCCCAATTCACTGATATATTACCAAAGTTCAGCAAGCTGTCTACACGCAGGAAGTGCTCAAAAATTTTTGGTGTTCTTGAATAATTGAATGAACATAAGAACGCATATCAGTCCTGAATCAGAGAACAGGATTTAAACACTAGCTCTGTTTCTCTCTTGCCATATGATCTTGGACAAGCCTGTTACCTCTATGAGCCTCAGTTCTCACACATAAAATAGAAACAATAACACAAATGTTTCAGGATCACTGACAAGTTTAAATGAGATAATGAGTATGACAGCGTTTTGTAAATTATAAACGATGTATAGAGGGTAATTGTTCTCATCACCAGGTAGGGAAGAAGTTGGTAACAAACTCAGCCTAGCAGATAATTGGGTTGGGATGAAGCCGGTGGTTTTGTCCAAAAACAGTTTTGTGATTTGTCTTTGAAAAGCCCAAGAAAACTTATGTTAAACCAGCTTAGTCAATAAGGAGAATCTGTTGACTCAAGAAATTAAAAAAATTTAGCACTGGCATTAGCTAAGGTTTGACCTAGTAGCTGAAATGATGTCACCAAAGACTTAGTTTCTAAGTATCAAAGACTCACTGTCTAAATGGTGGCCTGGTTTCCACACACTAGGTTAGAACCTAGGGCATTTTTGTTGTAAAATAAACAAAATTGCCCTTATTCTCATACAGGAAAATGTAAACTTTGATGATCCAGAAATCAGGGTCTTTGGTTGCATGCAACAGAAACTAACTTAAGCAAAAGAAATGCATTGGAAGAGGTGACCAGGAGGCTAGGGAGCAAGGCTTGGAAATGAACAGGAGGAATCAATGATTTGCAGGGCCAGGTCGGGAAGGGCCTTGTAAGCCACCACAATGAGTCCCAAGTTCAGGGGAAAAGCACAAAAGGATTTAAGAAGGGGAGAGACACACTTCTGCTTACATTTTAGAAAAATACCTCTGGCTGCACCTTACAGGAAAGACGCAAAGTAGAAATGGGGAAAAGGTGCCCAGAGATGAGGTGGTTGCTATAGTCAGTGACAGAGGCCCAGATGGGACATGAGACTTGAGAAATGCTAATAAACGGGAATGAACAGGATACAGACTGGATGTGGCAAGAGTCAAGAATCACTTGCAGATTGTAAGCCTGGTGACTGGTCAGGAAATGGCTGTACTCACTGGAATGGGGAGACAGAGAAGGAGGCTGCCTCCTGTCCCACTGGGCTTTTGGTGGGACTAAGACAGCAGATGCCATTTGTCCTGCCTGAGGCATCAGGCAGGCAGCCCAGGGAACCAGCCAGGGAGAGATGGGCTAGCAAAGGATGCCTAGTTTGGTATCAGACATCAGGGTAATTCCAAACTCTTTTGAGTAAAGACTTGAGCCTCTAGAGCCAAGTTCTGGAATGCTCTTTGACTCTGGCTTCCTGCCACCGGCATCATCTGCAGAGAATATTCAAAGATGTAAACATAATGATTTCATCAAGGTCCTCGTGTTAGGGGACACATGTGCAGGCGATGGCAGCCCATCAAACCGTGGAAATTCTGACCCGGGAGGTTGAGACACAACAATGTGGCGGCTTCCCTCCCTCGCGTCCCCTCTGGCCCATGCCCAGTTCTCAAACGTGGTTAATTAATGTAATGAATTATGACAAACGTGGATGGCGCCTCTGATTTGCTGACAGCTGATACAAACAGAGGCGGTGGCCAAGAATCTCAATGCATACATTACACACACACACACACACACACACGCACGCACGCACGCACGCACGCACACACACAACTCTACCAAAAATAGCTTGCACCAGGAATTGTCATGTAGTGACTTTTCCATCTGTACTACAGAATGGCAAGAGGTGCCTGATGCTGCATTCAGGGTAAAAGGAAAAATTGGAACTATGTTCCCCTCTTAAAAAAAAGTTTGGAAGTCTTTCTTCTCCTCCCTATGACATACACTCACCTTTAGCTAACCTTACATTCCAGGAAGGAAGGAATACTGTCTGAGGGACTACTGCATGTCAGGGCTTTATACACTAAGTGAGAGCTTTTTTTGTTTGTAAGCTACAGAACTCCAGTCAAATCAGCTTAGGAGCCATCCAAAGAGGGTGGGTATAGAAAAGACCTTGAAACATCTCACATAATCAAACAAAAAGTGAATTCCCAAGACAGAAGACGGACAGGTAGAAAGCTAGAGCCAGTGACCAAAACTGCACAGAGCTGATGGCCCAACAAGAGAGAGAGAGAGAGAGGGTTTGTTCTCATTCTCATTATTCACATTATTCTCATTGTTCTGTATTTAAGAATTCGCCTGCTTGCTAAAATTTATTTGGTACCTCCAAATAAATATTCATGACACTGGGCTCAGCAGCACAGCGCCTGCTTGTCAGGCATGAGGTCGTGAGTTTGATCCCCGGCCAAAAATAAATAAATAAATAATAAACTATTCATGACACTTTCACAGTCATTCAGAGACATGTGCACAGTGATGAAAACTTTGGGTCACTGGATACAAATGTTCCCAGCCAAGGTCCAGCAAGGCAACTCTCTGCCTTCTTGTTTCAGCTTTCATGTTGTAAACAAGGGTCCTTTTCAAGATCCATTTAGTGCTACAACTAATATGTGGGGGGTTATTTAAAAAAAATTTTTGTGATGTCATTATTTAAGATGACCCTTGGGCATGGGACCAAAATATTTTCTAACGCTCCTAGGTGCAAGCAGGCTGCAATGTGCCTCCAGAAGAAATACATGTCAGTTGGTGGGTAAGCTTCATCGAGGTCCGAGTTACAGGGGTTGCTAGTCATGAGTTCAATGCTAGTAAACTCACAACTTATTAAATAAGGTATCTAAACACAACACACACACAGCAAGGTTACGTGTTCCTCTCAGTTGACGAGAGGACTATTATGACTTGACGTGTACATGAACCCAACATGGGTTTCCCCCAGGAGCTATGGTTTCTTCTTCGCTCATTTAACATATGGTGTTTCTATTCAACATGATTCCTACCACCAAGGAGAACCAACCATGGCTTCTATTCCCCCTGTCTCCCTCCTTCTAGCCCCATGTCCACGGTAGCACAAGAGGCAGGTCACGCTCCCAAACTCCGGGCCTTCTCCTCTCTGCCACTTTAGAGGGGACTTTCATGTTCGAAAACGCATAGACCGATCAACCACAGCAGGGGTGAGGTTCCCAAAGGAATCACATAAAATTCAGAGAGTTTAGTTCCTGAAAGAACAAAAACCTATAGTCATATGACTAGAAAAAAAGGACTTAGTAGGCAAATATCGCTCACACACACACACACACACACGTTTAATTCCCCTTGTGCAAATTTTACTTTATCCCCAAACCACCTGTAACATGACCAACTAGCTTTCCTTAAATTAGCTCTTTACTTCTTTACTCATACGTACTTAAAAGGAAAATGTGTATTTCTTCCATATATAGAAATTGATCATCAGAATAAACTCACAATGTTAAAAAACAAATGTCAGACCTTGTGCCATCTGAAGCCACCCTAAGGCTGTGTATGTGTTAGTAAACATGGGTTTCTGTTCCTGTCTGTGTCCGGGGCCTGGGAGCTCTGTACGGAGGCAAAGCATAGCAGTCATGTACATCCAAGCTCGTGTTGCTGCTACCTGCATCTCCCTGCCAGGTGGGTCTGGATAGCAGGCGGATGGAAGAAGAGAGACAATTTAGGAGGACAGAGGGACAGAAGGAGTCAAGAGAGAGGGAAGGGGACACTGCTAAAGTGGCTGAACCCAATCGGACTTTACCTCCCAGCACTAGACCTGCCCTGAACTTACTTTGTCCTTTCAAGTACTTTTTCCTGTTTCCTCAGTATCTTTGTCTGGGCTGCATTCCCTTCCTGAAACATTCTCTTTTTTCCTCTTCGCTCATTCTCCCAACTCTACCTTCTCTTCCATATCGGTTGGGAAGATGTCAGCAATATATAACATAAAACCCAACCCAGAAGGAATTAAATACAAGGAAATTTTGCTATCTTGGACAATGAAAAGATCAAGTGATTTAATTTAGCAGATGAACAATGTAATAATAATAATAATAATAACAAACCCCAGCTTCTTTCCATCTTTTTGCTCTGCCACCCTCAGGCAACAGCTAGTTTTCCTCATGCTTGCAAAAGAGCTACAAGATTCATCCTCACAAAATCCAGACTCATAAAAAGGGTTGCAACTTCATTGTGTCTGTTTTTAAGAGTTAAGAAATTTACTCCACCCTTAACTCCATAGCATTTCCTCATAGCCCATTGGCCACATGTCCCTTCTGGAGCCAGTTTCTGGAAATTAGTGAGATAGGTAGTGCCGAGTCAAGGCTCACCCCTGAGGATGGGGATGGGGCAAGGCTTCTCTGAAGTACAGGAGCCCACTAGGAAGCACAGAACCTGAACGGAATCTGCATACTGTAATGAGAAGTCAGCCACATTCTTTTCAGTACTTCCTCTTTAAATACGTACCTTTCGGGACACTTGGATAAAACCCCTGTAATCTATAGAAGCTTTGTATCTAAAGGTTAAAACATTTCTACTCTTATCTCCTCTTCTAGACTCCTCTGCACAAAGCCCACTCCATGCCATCTATCTTTTTGCCTAGATTTGTTGGAATACTTTACACTTACCATACTGAATAAATATATATATATTTGTACATTACTTCACACTGGGTAATTGTTCTATCAACCCCACCCCCAAATGTGCTTTCTAATTTATCTGCTATGAATCTGTCTTTGTCATTAGGTTGTGTGACCCTTTCTGAGATGGGTCCAGATGGCACTAATCTCTAAGCACCTGGCCTGCCTAACACAGGGGCCAGCCCAGGGCAGGTTCCAGGTCGCTGCGAGCTACACTGAATTTCTGAACAGGATGGTGAGAGTTAAGCAGCAACAAGAGGAACAAGAGGAGAAGAAGGAGGAGGAAGGGGAAGAGAGGGAAATGACAGAAAGAGAAGAGAATAAGGCAGAGAATGAAATACAGGTTTTGGCTGCAGACAAAACATAGCATGCCTGAAAAAGCCTGTTCACTAGCTGGGTCAAGATCCTGTTCTGGGAAATAATCATCCCTTAGCTTACACAGACCCTTTTGCCTGAATTATGAGTAATGCAATACAAAGGCATTGACTCAGCCCTGGAGGGTGGCAGAAGTTCAAACCCACCACCACTTCACTAGCAGGCACTAATTGCCCCAGGGCCTAGGTCAAAGGTTATTGCAGGATTAACATTGCCAGTAAAATAAAAGCAAGTGGGCCACTAAGCTGAATTAGCTAATTGCTCCTCTCTGCTGGCTTTGCCCCAGCTTCATTTCTAATGGTCGAGTTCTGCTAGTTCCCGATGCCCAACAAAGCCTCTCGCAGAACTAAATTCTCACTCCACTCAGCCCTTCGCCCTCAGCGTGGTTGAAGGTATAGAAAGCCACTCTTCCAAGGATGGCTGAGAACGAAGATGAAGCAACTCTGCTGAGTTGACTTTTGTCCTCAAAATAATCACATTACATGAGCATGTAGTATGTTCCAGGCCCCTTGCCAAGAGCTTTGCCGCACTCATCTCTTTTTAACCCTCTAATAAGTCTTAATCGTCGTCAGCAAAAATGAACCAGAACTTTGGGAAAAAGAGCTGAGCCCAGGCTGGAGGTGAAAAATGTGCAGCTGATTGGGTCAACTTGATCATACCCAAAAGCAAAAATGCCACCAAAGCACTGGGCAATAATAAAAGGACACAAGAGTCACCTGAAGGAATCTTCTCTTGGCCAGAGTTAGACAAAAAGTCATGACTGCCATGAACTGAAACACATTAAATAAGTTTAAACATAAAATGAGTCTTTGAGATATTTAGAAAATACACTGGTCATCTTTGGAGGATGCTAGGTAACTCTTCGGACTACCAGTAAATAAAGAGAAGGAGAGCTGTCTTTTTGTGTACCAACAGGGTGGGAGGGCGGAGTTCTTTTTGTGGGGGTAGTTCTTGTGCATAGAAGGATCACTGTCAATAAACAGAAAAGAAATTATTAGAAAATGACCGCTTTGCCTACTTTTTAAAATAATGGGTCTAAGCCCAAGTTTTTCCAGCCTTGGCACAATGGACACCTGGAACCAGGTAACTTTTTGAGGTGGACACTGTCCCGTACAGTGTGGCTGCATCCCTGGGCTCTGTCCACTACATGCCAACTTTGACTCTCAACTTTCTCCACACACTGACAGATGTTCTTGGGAGCATAATTCATGCAGTTCTGAACCACTAATCCACTCCATAGTCCTCAGGGGCTGCTTGGAACAGCTTCACCTGGCCCCTTTCTTCTGCAGGCTATACTCTGAGCAAGGCCTTTGCATATGCAACCACTTCTTCCTAGAGTAATTTCATCCCTTCCACCCCTCTGATTTCTGCTAGTATCTCCAGGTCTCAGCTTTGATGTCTTTTTCTTCAGGCAGTTTTTTCTGACTTTCCACTGAAGCAGTTATCACAACAAGGTGTACCTTACTTGTCCTTCTTAATATTTGTAGGGTTGCAGAAAAAAGTAGGGTAGCTATTCAGTTTGCAGACTAAGTGAATTTCAAGCGGAGACAGACTAAGAGAGATAAAGAAGGTCAGAACATCCTGTAAAAGGAACAATCCAAAAAGAAAAGATAACAATCATAAATATATATGCAACAAATACCAATGCACTCAACTATATAAAACAATTACTAACAGACATGAAAAATCAAATAAGCCCTAATACAATTGTATTGGGAAACCTCATTACCTCACTGTCACAAAAAGACAGAGCAATTAGACAAAAAATCAAAAATGAAATACTAGAACTAAATCAAACTTTTGAACAAATGGACTTAGTACATGTTTATAGAGTGTTCCACCCTATAATATCAGAATATACATTCTTAGCTGCACACAAGATGTTCTTCAAAATAGACCATATACTGGCTTATAGAGCACACCTAATTAAATGCAAAAGAATTGAAATTATCCCATGCACAATCAGACCACAGTGCAATGAAATTGGAAATTCAGGCAAAAGAAACCACAAGAACTTCATAAACACTTGAAAATTAATAGCACCCTACTGAACAAACAATGGGTCACAGATGAAATTAAAGAAGAAATAAAAACAATTTTTATAGTTGAATGACAATACAACATACTAGAACTTGTATGAAAATGAAAGCAGTCTTAAGAGGGAAATTTATAGCAATAAATACACATATCAGGAAAACAGCAAAAACATATAAACAACTTAATGTTGAACCTCAAACTTCTAAAAAAAGAAGAGCAGGCTAAGCCAAAAGCTCATACAAGGGAGGAAATTATAAAGATCAGAGCAGAAATTAACACACTGGAGACTAAAAAACAATACAAAGAATCCATGAATTAAAGAGTTGGTTCTTTGAAACATTAAATAAGGTTGATAAACCCTTAGCTGACCTTATGAAAAAAAGGAAAGAAAAGACTCAAATCCACTTAGTTAGGAATGAAAAGGGTGAAATCACAACAGATCTTACAGAAATCGAGATCATTTATACTTACTTTAAAAACTTGTATTCTGAGAGGAGTTAAGGATGCCTGATCAGTGAGCAACAAAATACAAAGCCTCCCAGGAAAAACAACTCATATGTCAGAATAAAACACCCTGGAGAGACCCAGGCTGAGGGAGATGGATCCTCTTGACACAGGAAGAAATTAAACCATAAAAAAGCTCGTCAAACATGCAGTCTCGGGGCTACAATTGGAACAGCTAAATTACTGGGCATGGCATTTTCACTGCGACCCACCAAGTTTGTGCTGGGCTGAATTCACAAATTTGTGCTGGCCAGCAGAGCCACCCAATTCGTTCTTGCCCCTACTCACAGGAGCCACAGCCGCAGCTGAAGTCAGGGGTTGGTGAGCCCAATGTAAAGTGGAGCCGGCAAAGGGACCTCCATTAATCCACAGTCAGTGCTGAGAATGAGACCCCCCACCCCACAGGAAGGGCTTGACCAAATGGGCAACATGTTAGAATCGGGCAGGAGGAGCCTGAACTGGGAGTGACAGTGACTTCAGCTGGTTGCTTCCTCCCCAGAGCAGATTCATGGGATTTGCTTGGACTGGGTCACACCCCTGGAGGGGACCCAACAAGCCATCCCAAATTGATTCCCTGTGCCTAGCATGCACTAACCTGGTGAAGGCCCCTGAAATTTGGCTGGCCCAATGGGGAGGGGCAGGCATATGCAGCCGCTGCTTACACCTCAGTGACAAGAGCAGGCAGGAGAGGGCGGAGGTCCCTCACCAGCATGCTTGGAGGAACTGTGGCCCACAGAAAAATGGGCTGGGACCTGCACTGTAACCTGTGTGGAGAAAGCCGGGACCATGACAGGAGAGAGAGGTAAGAGGAGGCCCCTAGCCCAGAACCCTGAGAGCACTGATCCAGGAGAGGGAAAAACAAGGGAGACTGAGGGCAGAAAACATGCAACATCAGACATGGCTTCAATAGACATTAAGAGATATCTTCAGGACATTATAGATGAGCTCAAAACTGAAACATTAAATCAGGTAAAGCAAGATATGAGTAGAGTAATAAAAGGAATGCTAAGCATCTCTTAGGATGACATAGACAGAAGAAGGGAGGAACACAAAAAAAGGAGAGAAACACTCAATAAAGAATATAAAGAAAATATAGAATACATGAAGCAGATTCAAAGAGATTACCAGGAAATTAAAAACTCCATGGAAAGCTGGCAAAACTTCTTAAAAGAAACTAAGGATAGTCTATCAAAACTTGAAGACAAGTTTGCAATGTGTGATCATGAAAGGAAAGACCTCTTAAAAATAACAAGGAAACAGGCAGTAACAATACAAAGGCTAGAAGACAACAAGAGAATCTATAATTTAACAATAAGAAATGTGAATGAATAAGCAGGAATACAAACAGGTGAATTACAAAGTCTATTCATGGAAATAATTAAGGAAAACTTCCCAAGCATGGGAAAAGAAAATGACATTCGGTTATGTGAAGCATACAGAACTCCAGCTACCTACAACCAAAACAGAGCTACACCCAGACATATAAAAATCAAGATACCAGAAATTCAATATAAAAACAGAATACTAAAAGTCATCAGAGAAAAAAAACATATTACCTATAAAGGTAAGCCCATCAAGATCACGGCAGACTTCTAGACACAGACCATCAGATCAAGAAGAGCTTGGAGCAAAGTATTCCAAGCCCTGAAAGAAAATAACCTCCAGCCCAGATTGATGTACCCTGAAAATCTGTCACTAGAAATTAATGGAGAAACAAGATGCTTCCATGATAAAGAGGAACTGGGGGAGTTTGTGACCACCAATCCAACCCTGCAGAGAATACTGAAAGACATTCTAGAGAGAGAGAAAAAATACCAGGATTTTAGGAACAGTGGCAAAAAGGCCTCAGTGAGTGGAGTAGGCAGTAGAATGAAGGAGAAAAGTAGACAAACAAAGGCAGAAAAATAGCATAGCAGAAATGAGGCAGAGAAGGATGGCTAGAATCTCTAACATAGATGGCCTTGATACACTATATTGTTAATAGTGTACCAGGATTTAAAACTCACATTACTCACACCACTCTGCTTAGATGTATCATATTCTGTTCCAGTCATTCTACTTGTACAAGATTTGAGGGCACAGTCAGTTATCCTGAAAATAACAGGATATAGTATGGTAATCATCCTTAATTTTTTATTAACTTAATCTAAAGCTCTGTATAACCTACACTGTTTTACCGTGACTGATCGTAATCAAATCTGGTTTGTTATATCGCTGTTTTGTATTGATAGATTTTATTCAGAGCTGTTATGATTGATAGTATTAAGTCTGAGTATAGGCAACTGCACTGAAGATGACAAGATTCACTAGAATGTCCACTCTAGTTTATTACCTGCCTTTGAAGTTTTATACTGTCTAAAATGTTTTATTTTTACTAATATTGTTATGTACTGCTCTATTCAATTATACTGCTATATTCAATTATGCCTGATGATATAGACAATTCTATTGAAGATAATAAGAAACAACACAGTAATCATTGTAGATCACCTTGTACTGTGGTTTTATACAACTTTTCTTTATAGGAATATGTTTTGTTTTGTCTTGCTATGTTTTGTTTTTCCCTCTAATACAGAAAGGATAGAAATACATGTAGAGACTCATGCATGCATAGCTGTTTACAGTATCACTGTTTGAATATCTACTTTGTATGCTTCAATTTTGTAACTTGAACAACTATTTCTAAGAGGACAATATGTAATTTATCAATGAGTTATTTCTTAATGTTTATCTTTTTTTAAATTCTGTATTATCTCTACCCTTTATATGTTTTTTTCCTATTTAAATAAAAAACAACTGATATTCTAAAAAGATGGACAATACAAAAAAATGGACAGATTCATAGATATATATGAGATACCAAAGCTGAATCAAGAAGATATAAAAATCCTAAATAAACTAATATCAATTAACAAAATTTAAGATGCAATGAAAACCTATCAACAAAGAAAAGCCAGGCCAGGGCCATGGATTTAGCTCAGTGGCATGAGCACCTGCCTGGCAAGTGATAGGTCATGAGTTTGATTCCAGTATGAAAGCAAAAAAAAAGAAAGAGAAGGAAAGAAAGAAAGAAAGAAAGAAAGAAAGAATAGAAAAGAAAAGAAAAGCCAAGCCTAGGCCCTGATGGATTTACTGCTGAATTCTACATGAAATTTAGAATAGACTTCACCCTACTACTTCTCAAACTCTTTAATGAAATTGAAAGGGAAGCAATACTCCCAAATTCATTCCTGGAAGCAAGCATTACCCTGATACCAAAACCAGAGAAGGACCCAACTAAGAGAGGGAATTGCAGGCCAATTTCCCTCATGAACATAAATGCAAAAATCCTTAAAAAGATACTGGCAAACAATGCAGCAAATCATCAAGAAGATTTTACACCATAATCAAGTGGTATTCATTCCAGGGATGCAGGGATAATTCAATATATGCAAATCCATAAATGTAATACACCATATTAACAGAGCCAAGGACAAAAATCATATGATCATCTCAATAGATGTAGAAAAAGCTTTTGACAAAGTCCAGCACCCATCCATGATAAAAACTCTACATAACATTGGGATAGATGATCTTTATCTCAATCTGATAAAAGCCATCTATGACAAACCAATAACCAACATCATAGTAAATGGAAAAAAACTGAAAACTATCACTCTAAAATCAGGAACAAGACAAGGGATGTCCACTCTCTCCACTCTTATTCAACATAGACCTGGAAACTCTAGTAGGAGCAATTAGACAAGAAAAAGAAATTAAAGAAATAAAAATAGAAAGGAAGGAGTTAAACTATCATTATGTGCAGAGACATGATATTCTACATAGAAGATACCAAAAACTCCACCAAAAGACTACTAGATTTCATAAGCAAATTCATTAACATAGCTAGATACAAAGTCAACATTCAAAAATCAATAGCATTCCTATACATGAATAACAAATTCATTGAGAAAGAAATCAGACAAACAATACCTTTCACAATAGCATCCAAAAAAATGAAATACCTAGGAATCTAACAAAGGATAAAAGACCTCTATATTGAAAACTACAGTACTCTAAAAAAAAAAAAAAGGAGATTGGAGAAGATACTAGAAAATGGAGAGATATCCCATGCTCTTGGGTAGGAAAAACCAATATAGTGAAAATGACCATACTCCCAAAACTGTTATACAGATTCAATGCAATCCCAATCAAAATTCCAATAGCATATCTCACAGAATTAGGGAAAACAACCATAAAATGTATCTGAAACCAAAAGAGATCTAGAATAGCAAAGGCAAACCTGGGCAGCAAAGACAAGACAGGGGGCATCACAATACCTGACTTGAAATTATGCTATAAAGCTACTATGATGAAAGCAGCATGGTACTGGGAAAAAAAAAACTAGAAGATCAATTAGAAGATGCAGAAACAACTGCAGACAAAGCAATCCACCTTATCTTTGACAAAGATGCCAAACATATTCACTAGAAGAAATATAGCTTCTTTAATAAATGGTGCTGGGAAAACTGGGTCTACACATGCCAAAGATTAAAACTGGACCCATATCTTTCACCATGCACTAAGCTAAAGTCAGAATGGATCAAAGATCTTAATATTAAAACATATAGTCTGCTAGAAGATAGAGTAGGTAAAACTCTTGAAGACATCGGTGTAGGAAAAGGCTTTATGAACAAAATTCCAATTGCACAGGAACTATCACAAAGAATCAACAACTGGGATCTTATCCTATTTAAAAGCTTTTGCACAGCAAGAGAAATGACTAACAGAGTGAAGAGACAACCCACAACGTGGAAGAAAATGTTTGCCAGCTGTACCTCAGACAAAGGATTATTACCAAGAACGTATAAAGAACTCCAAAAAATCAGTCCTCCCAGATTTAAAGACCCAATCCAAAAGTGGACACTTGAGATGAACACACACTTCTCAGATGAAGAAATACAAACAGCAAATAAATGTGAAAAAATGTTCAGTACACTAGTCTTTTGAGAGATGCAAATTAAAACAACAGTGAGATTTTACCTCACCCTGGAAAGAATGGCTATTATCAAGAGATCAAGCAATAACAAATGTTGGAGGGGATAGGATGGAAAAGAAACCCTTCTCCATTGCTGGTGGGAGTGTAGGTTGGTGCAACTACTGTGGAAATCATTGTGGAGATTCCTCAAAAAACTAGGACTAGAGGCCCATTCGACCCAGCTCCTCCCGTTCTGGGCATCCTCCCAAAAGAATTAAAAAGATCATACCACAGCAATATATGTGCACCCATGTTTATAGCAGCACACTTTGTAATAGCTAGATCTTGCAAACAATCTAAATGCCCATTGACTGAGGAATGAATAAAAAAGATGTGGTATTTTTTTTTAATTTTAAAGGTAGTAAAAATACAACATAACAAGACAGAACAAAGCCAATTGAGACAGTGCAGTGAATTTGGTACAGAACTTCACAGCAGGTTACCGGGATAACAGCAATAGGTATCATAGTAGTATATCTTATATCTTCACAACAGTTGTCTAGTCAAAATCAAACCAAAGACAGACATTATAAAATCAATCGAAAGAGATTATTGAATACAGTAAAGTAATTAATCATAATGAAACAAAACTGAAAACAACACTTGCTTTCAAAGAGAAAATAGAGGTGACCCCCCCCCCATATTTGCTATATTGCATACAGTCATCCTGCCAAGAGATGCTCAGACCTCTGTCCCCAGTTGCTGGGGTGGGGGGCGCGGGAGTTTAGGATGTTTGATTCCAAGCCCGCGCACCGGTAGGCTCACAGGAGACACTACTGGATCTGCTCCTGGGTTATGCGGGAGGAAGGCGCTTACCAAGAGGGCGGCAGGCAAATTGTTTCTTTGTGCAGCCTTTTGGGTTCCACCATGGCCATGGCCAGATCTCAGGGGCAGCTCTCTGGTTCTCCTCCTGGCTCATACCAGAGGGAGGTGCTTACCAAGAGGGCAGAAGATGTGGTATTTTTATACAATGGAGTACTGCTCAGCCATAAAGAAGAGTAAATTGGTGACTTTTATAGGTAAATGGATGCAACTTGAGACCATACTCTTAAGCAAAATAAATTAGACACATGTGTGTAAACATCACATTGTCTCACTAATGTGAGAAGCTGAAAGAAACAACATATCTATATATGTATATGTATATATATGTATGTGTGTGTATTAAAAAATAGCTAAGATAGTTCTACTCTTGATTTCTCCGAATTCACTGAAGAGAAAGATGTGGCTGGTATTGTTCAGACAATTGAAGGTAGATGTCTTGTGCTCTGGGTAAATGATTTGGAGATGACAGTGCCCAATGTAAGGGCCATTGTTGCTTCCCTGATTGCTGTGTTTTGAATTTTTTTTTCCTCTCTTTTAAAATGGATTTTTAAGAAAGATTCATAGGGTGAGAAAGTGTGCTAGGTTCATTTTTAGATCAAAAGAGCCCAGGGTAGTAGAGGCACTCAGCAAATACTGCATATGGGAAGCAAGGAGAAAGGAGGGCGCCATGACCTCGTGCTGACACAGTTTGGGTGAGCAGCAGTATGCAGGTGACTGTCCATGTGCAGAGCAGGTATGTGTGACTGGGGACGTCTGTGTGGTGCAGGAGAGCTGTGCACAAACAGCCTGACATCTGACCCTTCCCTCCTTGGCTGCTCCACCATTCCTGTGCCACGATCCTCCCAGATTCCTACTACGTAACGTTTCTGCAAACCTTCAGGCTGTGTTGTCCTTCTCTGCCTCTGCATGTGCTGAGATGCTCTTTTTCATTTCTTTTTTGCAGTTAAACCTCTACTGTTGCACCTCATTCCTATTTCGCTTCATGGTCAGCCAGTCACCTCATCCACAGAGGACCTCACTCTGCACCCTCTTCTCCTGCTGTCTTGTAACCCTCCTGTCCAAAACATTCTACTGTGTGCCTTATTCCCTCTGGATGCCCTCAACGAGCCAGCACCAGGAGAAGGTCTCCCAGCTGGAGATACCTGTGAGGGGACGGGTAGCAGGCACGAGCACACAGAACTAGAACTAGCTTGACCTCTTTTTGCCTACTGGTCTCTTTCAATAATTCTGAAAGTTGTATATAGATAGAGATTCTATAGAGTCCATATCATGTGTATTGAAGTTCATCTACATGTAATAAATACAGACAATACACTAGTAGCAACAAGTGACAGCAAACACGATTTTACAAAATGAATGTGGATATACAGGAGCCAATAATCTTTCTATAAAAGTTAAAGATGAGTGCCGGGCATGGTGGTTCATGCCTGTAATCCCAGCACTTGGGAGGCTGAGGCAGGAGGATCGTTGCAAGTTTGAGACCAGCCTGGGCTACAAAGTGAGCTCAAGGCCAGCCTGAACTGCATAGAGAGACCCTGTCTCAAAAAAAAATTAAAGATGAGAATATTTTTCCTGCAATCCTGAATAAATATTCAACAAGAAAATATAAAACCATCTCCCCTCTAATATATAAGATTTTACTCACACATTTCACCTCCTTTCCTTTGAAACTAGGTAAAATATTCCAGAGACATAGACCATGGAAGGGATGGAGAAGCTGACAGCAGCTTCATCCACACCTGCATTTCCCAGCTGCCTTCTCCAAATATTACAATTCTAAGATGGTTTGGTCAGTAAGTGGATAAAAGATAGGTAGTCAGGTAGGTGGACAGGTGGATGAAACCTGGACAGATGAATAGGTAGATGATAGATAGGTTAGATAGATAGATGGACGAATAGGGCATGGAACATTCCACAACAATATCTGGAGAATAAAAGAGACAAGGTGATTAAAACAAAGTTGTCAATACTCACATCATCTGACTGTAGCATATACCTGAATTCAGACCAGCCCAGCCTGGACAAGATAGGAGTCATATTTTCTAAAACAGACCAATGTCTGAGAGAGGAAAGCATGGGGTTTCACCAAAAATGTGAAAGCCAAGGCATTGTCTCACTCTGAGATCATCCATGAACTCCATGATCTGGAATTTTTTGCAGCCAAGGACAACACACACAGTGAAAAGTGGAGAAGGGGCATTGTGAAAAGAGAGAGAGACGTGGAATCTGCCAACCATGGGGGCATTTGAACCACATCAGCTTAGGAAAAAAAACCCCACACTAACAAAAATTGAAGATTGGAGGTGGATTCCCATGAGACACCTGAGTTCGTGCCCCTCTTGGGAAGCTATCGCACACCCCCAGGTGTACATGTCCTGAGTCAAAGGCCTGGGGTTGGCACACACACCCTGTGGCACAGAACATACTGAGGGCAAGAGTGTGAGCATAAATGAGAAGCGCAGTGCTTCTCAGAGTCTGGCCCTTGGAAACTTGTTGCAGATGCGAATTCCAGAGGCTACTCCAAACCTCCTGAGGCAGAGCCTGTTGGGGTGGGGCATAGCAACTGCAGTGTCAACAAGCACGCTCAGGTGTGTGAATCCTTGCTGTAGGCTTCTCTTGTTGTTACTGTCCTTTTTCTTGGTACTATCACTGCTATATCTTTTGGGAAATTCCCCTCTCCCATTCCCAGACTTTCTAGCTGGGTAGAAGTGGTTTATCCCATTCCTGACACCAGCTCCAGGGCCTGGCCACTTAAACTGTTCCATCTCCCTGAGGACAGAGAAAAGAAAATCTTCCTGAGAATAAAACAAAGAGAGTAGGGAGTGGAAACTGAGCACCTGGATCAAGCTTTGGCTGAAGATAGATACCAGTGCATCTTTCCGTTATACAAACAATAAAGTTCCTTAATGGCTTAAGTCATTTTCCTATGTGTTTCTAGCTCTTATAACACAAAGAATTCTGAAAAATAGAAACACAGAAGTGGAGACAGAAGAAGTAAGCTTCTTGATCTGGTAGACAGTTTTCAAATCCTGGCTTTATCATTTAACAACTATGTGAACTTAAGCAAATGTGTTTGCCTTTCTGAGTCTCCTTGCCCGTGTAAAACAGGACTAACACCCACTCTTTGAGGAAGGTGAGGAAAGAACTGCCTTTTGATCTAACAGTTGCATGTAGGATTTAGGAAATCAATGACCTTAAGCAAGTAGCCTCCCTCCTCTGAGCCTCAGTTTTCTCACTGATAGGAAGCAGATTAAAGTATTTTGGTTGCTCAACTGCTGAAGCAGGACTCACACTGGTAGCTCTCCTGCCTCAGTCTCCCAAAATACTGGGATTACAGGCTTTCAAAACAAAAATTTTTAAAGGAGAGGAGATGTAGTTCAGAGAACAAAGGCCACAGGTTCAATCCCCAGTAACTCACACATGTATCTTAGCAGACTGTGACAAATAATTAAATGACAGAATCAGGAGAAAGACCCACAAAAAGATAATGTTCCATGATGACAATTAGTCTTGCATAGTCGTGGGTGAATAAGACTTGGAAGTCTGTGACATCTTCTGGCCTACTGAGGGTGACACAGGGCCTGTAGCTACAATGCTCAGCCTGGGAATCAGAAACATTGCACAAGCTCTCCCTCCTCAAGTAGAGCTGGACAGAAATTCTAGCAAGTGCTAATTAGGTCCGTGATGCTGCCCAAGGGAGGGGAGGGAATGCCTGGTTAATTAAGGGCCTGCTCTGCAGGGGGCATGCACACCGGACTACCTGCACCTCCCCTCCTCGCCAGAGATAGAAACCTCAGCCAGAAAGCCAGGCAAGTCCTGGAACAACTAGGCTGAGCCTTGCGCCATCTGGTCTCCAACTCCACCTAATGTTTGTAACAGACCCACTGGCTAATTGCATGGTTGGGGCACACCCTTTACATCTTTAGCACCTAATTCACTATTGTTTCTGTGGAAGCCCCAGTCCTGTGGCTGGTGAGGGAGGGCTCTGCCCCCATTTGGGGTACTTTCAAGCCCCCGGGCATCCCAGCCTGGCTGGCTAGGCTCCAAATGACCAGGCAACAGGAGAGCATCCGCTGACTTCCTGCTCTCAGGTTGGGGCTGCACCTCCCCACACCTGCACAAGCCCACCTGGTTGACAGCAACTTTCTCCAAACCCAGTCTCTCCTTCTTGGCACAAGAAGGGTCCTCCCCACATGCCCCATGAGGAGGCGAACAGTAATGCTCATTCCACTCCTAATAAAAGCAGGGAAGGAGGGAAATGGTAGGGAAATGGAAAGTGGGAAGAGGGAGGCCTGGTTTCAAATCTCAGTTCCGGCCAGGTGTGGTGACAGGCATGTGTAGTGCCATTTACTTGGGATGCAGTAGAGGATCACTTGACCCCCGGAGTTCAAAACCAGCCAGGAAACAGTGAGACTTTATCTCAAAAAAACTTCTCAACTCTTGTCATTTTCTACTGTGAGACCTAGGGCCATCTCATTCCCCATCTACAAAATGGACATCCTAACACTTTGTCAGGTTCTTGTGCTAATCAAATGCTATCACAGTAACAATTAAGATACCAAGAGCTTACTCTGTCACAGGAACCATGCACCAGAACAGGACATGCACATAACTGTAATAAACTTGGAAAGACAAATATCACATATTCATCCCTAATATGTAGAATCTAAAGATGACAAGAGAGTAGAATGGAGACTGTCAGAGGCGAGGCAGAGAAAAGAGAGGAAGAGGATATAAGGGCAGGTAATGGGAGGATGAATAAGATCAAATATGTGCATTGACTACTCTCAAAATAATGTGGAACTGGGGGATGGTGGGGCAGAAGGTTGATGGGAATGTAAAAATGACAGAAGTATGTTATGTGCATGGATGAATCTGTCAAAATGAAGTCCATTAACCTGCATAACCAGTATGCACTAATAAAAAAAGATGTGAAACAAAACAATTAAAAATTGTTAATGATCTGGTATAGAGCAAGAGGGAGAGATGTGGCTTAAAAGGGAGAAGACTGGATCAAAATAGCATCCATGTCTGGGGTAAGTGGAGAGAGTATCTTGCCCCCAAATCTACTTCTCTCCCAGACTAGGGGCCTGTTCAACCATTCTTGCTTCTTGAAATGCTAAGGCCAGGCTCTGTCCTTACTCACATCAAGAGCTAATCATGTAGCATAAACACCAATGTGGGGCTATTGGTAGAGGGTTCAGGACCAATGTTGCCCATCTTACCTGCTCTCTGCTTCTTTGGATCATAGAGGCATATTTGGGAATGATGCTAAGATGGGCCGAACTGACTACTGGAGACAGCATTCTGACCATCCCCCAAACTCACTAGAGTTCCCACTCCCCTCCTGCCATGTCCCACTGTGTCTGTTATCACTGCATGGATTTAAATTCCCTCTCAGGATCTTGGTTGCCTCCTCTCTGGACTGAGGAGTTGAACTGGGAAATAAAGCATCTATGAGGTCTTTCCAGCCTTACTTGATAGGCATGGTCCCCAGTTATTCACAATGCAATCTCTTTTGAACATTTCATTGGCCCCACAAGACCAAAACAATTAGGTTCATGAGAGAGATAATGCTCCTAGAAATGTGACTGGCCCAACGTCACACTGAGGATGAAGTAGCCATCATCAGCGGCTACTTCAGGCCTCTAGGTCCCAGATCTCTATATATTCCATGATATAGACTAGAAGGTCCAGAGGTTTGGATAACAGCTGTCATCAAGTACATGGTAAAGTGATCTATATCCACCTGCTCTTCCTGGTAGGTTGAGAAATGATAAACACTGAAGCAGAATCAAAAGTTGGTGGGGAGAGATTGAAACTCAAGACAGATACTGAGCTCCAAGCATTCAGATCTGGGTCAAGCCACAGCTCTAGGACCTTATCTCCAGGGTCTGGGTTCAAATCCCAGCTACTCTGTCCACTAGCTGCATGATCCAAGGAAATGTCTCCAGCTTTCTGAGATAAAATGGAGCTTTAAAATGTCCATGCCAAAGTCTGATTGGGTAAATCCAATAAGATCAGCTTAGCACATAGTACAAGCTTCAAAAGTGGTGGCTGTTAGCTTTGGAGTTCCTTATCCAACAGGACTGTGAAGGCTCTCCCTAGTCACTTCCCCCCCAATGAGTGTCCCTAAGAAGACATCACATGTGGCTAGGAACTTTCCCACTAGCTCATGGTGCTTAGGGTTCACACTTTTCTCATAATTAGACAATGTTCAGAGACCTCTGTCTAAACAGAAGCTGGGTCCACATCTTCCCCTGTCAGGGATTCTAAAGAAACAAGACTAATATATAGGCCTGGGGATTTAGCTCAGCAGCATAAGCGCCTGCTTTGTAAGCATGAGGTCATGAGTTCGATCCCCAGTACCAAAAAAAAAAAAAGACAATATATATATATATATATATATATATATATATATACACATATATATACACACATATATATATCCTGAATCCACAAACCTTGGCCCCAAGGCTCTGCAATAGAACAAGGGCAAGATCTCAAGGAAAGGAAGTCACCAAAAACCCATAGGAAATAATACATCTAACTGGGAGAATAGTTACACAAAAGAAAAATATAAAGAATCAACACTGGAAAAATAATACAATGACAGGATTCAATAAATACTTTTTAACACTCAATATAAATGGCCTTAACTCTCTAATCTGAAGGTATAGACTGGCAGATTGAATCAAGAAGCAAAATTTAATTATATGTTGCCTGCAAAAGATACACCTTATCCACAAAGAAACTGTGTGACTGAAAATGAAGGAATGGAAATCCATGCTCCATTCTGCTGGAGCCTGAAAGCAAGCAGCAGTAGCTATCCTAATTTCAGAAAAAATGGACTTCAATCCAAAACTGATCATAAGAGAGAAAGAAGATTACTATATACAGATAAAGGGAACAAATCAGCAACAAGAGATAACAATTGTAAATATATATGCACCAAATGTTGGTATACTCAATTGCATAAAACAGAAACCACTGAATATAAAAGGATATGTAGATGCCAATACAATCCTAGAATAAGGGACTTCAATACCCCACTATCACAAACTTATAAGTCAACCAGACAAAAAATCAACAAATAAATACCAGAGTTGAACCACACCATCAAACAAATAGACCTAATAGATATCTTCATAGTCTTTCATCCAACAACAAAATATACATTTTTCTCAGCATCACAGGAAACTTTCTCCAAAATAGACCACATCTTAGGCCATAAAGTATACTTAAATAAAAGCAAGAATTGAATCTTATATCTTATCAGATCATTCAATGGAATGAAACTAAAAATCAATAGCAAAAGAAAACACTGAAAATCTACAAACACATAGAGATCAAATAATGTACTCTTGAATAATCAATGTGTCACAAAAGAAATCAGAAGAAATTACCAAGTTGCTAGAATCAAATGACAATGGCAAAACAACATACCATAGCCTATAAGATATAATCAAAACAGTTCTAAGAAGGAAGTTCATAGCTATGAATGCCTACACTAGAAAAATAGAGCAACTTCAAACAAATACCCTAATGATGCACCTCCAGGTCCTAGAAAAACAAAAGCAATTCAAATCCATCTTGTAGGAGGAAAGAAATTATAAATATCAGAGCAGAAATATATGCAATGGAACCTAACATTATATCATTATATATATATATATATATAGAGAGAGAGAGAGAGAGAGAGAGAGAGAGAGAGAGAGAGATGGTTCTTTGAAAAGATAAGATTGATAAACATTCACCCAAACCTAACAAAAGAGAGAAAGAAAAAGCTCAAGTCAATGACATTAGAAATAAAAAAGATGACATCGTAATGAACACTGTTGAAATCCAGAAGATTATAACAAACCATTTGGAAAACTTAAAGTGAAGAATCCAGAAAAAATGGATAAATTCCTAGACACATATGAACTACCAAAATTGATCCAAGAAAACATAAAATCCTGAACAGAACTATAATAAGCAATGAAGTAGAGGCAGTAATAAAAATCCTACCAATTAAGAAAAACCCAGAACCTGATAAATTCACCATTGAACCTTACCATCGCCTTAGAAAGAACTAATGCCAATATTCCTCAGGCTCTTCCATGGAATTAAAGAACAGGACCACTGCCAAACTCATCCCTTGAAATCAGCATTACCCTGATATCAAAATTGGACAAGGACTCAACAAGAAAAGAAAACCACAGGCCAATTTCCTTAAAGAAAACAGATGCAAAAATCTTCAACAAGGTGCTTGCAAACAAAATGCAAAAAACTTTTTAAAATATACACCATGATCAAACTGAACCCACTCCAGCAATGTAAGAATGATATAACATATCTAAATCAATAAATGAATATGCCATATAATATACAAGATAAAAATCACATAATTATCTTAATAGATCCAGGAAATGCCTTTGATAAAATCAGACATCAATTCATGATTTTAAAAACTCTGACCAAATAGATTCAGAAGAATTTTATCTCAAACTGAGAAAGGTCATTTATGACAAACCCACTGCCAATATCATACTAAATAGGGAAAAACAGAAAGCATTCCCTCTAAAGTCCAAGACAAGACAAGGTATCTACTCCCACCATTCTTATTCAATATAGCACTCAAATTTTTAATTAGAATAAAATCAGGCATGAGAAAGAAACAAAAGAGATGTACAAAGGAAAGGAAAAAAAATCAAACTGTCCTTGTTTAGAGCTGACACAAACCTTTACACAAAAGACCCCCCCCCAGAAAAACTTGACCAGAAGACTCTTTGAATTAATAACCAATTCAGCAAAGTGACAGGATACAAAATCAGCACACAAAAATAAACATCATTTCTGTATACCAACAATAAATTCACCAAGAAATCTTGGTACCAGAAAAAGAAAGAAATCACAAACACAATCCCACTCAAAGTAGCTCCAAAATAATTTAAATATCTAGGAATTAATCCAATCAAGAAAGTGAAAGACATTTGTAACAAAACTATAGGCCATCAGGTTGCTTGCTTCCTGTGGGCAGCCAGTGCAGGCAGAGAGATACAGCCAGATACACCCTGTGCACACACAGGCCATCACCATTAGAGAGGCTTTACTTTCTGCTGGCAGCCAGCACAGGCCAGGAGAATGAGACAAACACATGCCCATGTCCCTGCAGCCATCAAGGGAGTCCCAGTGTAGTCATGCAGGCCAAGAGAAGCAGCAGTACCTTCTTAGCCATTGGGGAAGCCTCAGTGTAGCTGCACAAGTCTGGAGAAGTCTGCCCTATGCCTCACTGCCTCCCTGGGAATGTGGGTTCAGAGAAACCTCTCCTGCACCATGGAGGGATAGCCATTGTGGTAAGTGTCTGGGACCCCAACATCTTGCTTGTTGGGAGGAACTCAGGAAAATTTCAAGACAAAGGAGCTACATGTTCTGTAGCCCACACAGAACAAGTCTGGGAGATACAGTCATGGAATACAATGGAAGTCACACACCTGAAATCTCCCAAAGGATAGCAACTAAAGTAAAGAAACAACTTCATGAGGTTGTAAAAATAATCAGATCAGAAATAATATCTCAGGTAAAAGAAGAAATCACAAACATAATGAAAGAATTGCTGAGCATATCTAAAGAAGACATAGATAAAGGAGAGGAGCATAGGAAAATGATGGGCACCCTGAATGAACAATACAGGAAGGAATTACAATATATGAAACAGATTCAAAGAGATGTCCAGGAACATAAAAACTCCATTGAAAGGGGGCTGGGGATTTAGCTCAGCTGCATAAGAGCCAGCCTTGCAAGTGCACAGTCATGAGTTCAATCCTCGGTAACAGGAAAAAAAAACAACTCCATTGTAAGCTGGCAAAACCACTTGAAACAGACTAAAGATAGACTTTCAGACCTTGATGACAGGATTTTATCTAGCGATTGTAAAAGGAAAGATCTCTTTAAAATAACAAGGAACCAGGAAATAACAATTCGATGGCTGCAAGATGATGCAAAGAAAAATAATTTAAGAATGATAGGTGTCAGTAAAAAGGCAGGGGTCAACACAAATGATATAAAAAGACTATTTTTAGACATAATAGCAGAAAACTTCCCAAACATGGGAAAAGGACCTGGCACACAGATAAGCCAGTTATATAGCACTCCAATTAGCCATAACAAAGTAAATCTACACCCAGACATATAATAATCAAGATCCCAGAAATTTAGCACGAGAACAGAATATTAAAATCTGTTGGATGAGAATCCAAGATGGCCAACTGAGTGGTAGCAAGATAAGAGAGCCTCTCTGAAAAGAAAACAACTCAGATGCTAGAATCTAACAACATGCAGAAAGCCAGACAAAAGGAGAGGAATTCTCACGACCCAGGAAGAAACTGAGGAAAAAGAAAAAAAAAAAGAAGAAGAAGAAGCGTGGACGGAGGGCTGGAGCTGGGCAAGCTCTGCTCGCTGTACCAGGAGCGTCTAAGAGTCAAGTGACTCACGATTGAACTGAGGTTGCGGCCCTGCTGAGAGCAGGAGTTGGTGAGCTTGAGACCCTCGGCTGGAGGAGGCACTAGAGCAAGGAGTGGAAACGGTGAGTCAAGCTGTGCGAACTTTGGTGAGTGACAGGAACTGGATTCCCCAGAGCAGGATGACCAGCTAGATGACATTTTGGAGTTGGGCAGGGCCAGCTTGAATCAAAACCCGAGGCGGCATTGGTCGATGGCTCCTGATCCAAAGCAGATTGATGGGATCTGCTAGGGCTGGGCCAGGCCCCTAGTTGTAACCCAATAACCGGGGATGAGGCTGTCCTGAGCCAGTGGCATCCCCAAGGAACACAAAAACGTGCTAAAGCATCCACTGGGTGACTGACATAGGAGGAGGGGCAAACTCACAGCGTGCACCTCGAAGATTGGCAGTGGACTGGAGGGGCGGCACTTCCCTAGCCAGTGTGCCGCAGAAAACCTATGGGCAGTGCGAGGGGCCCAGAGACCTCCACCACCCACCCATCTGAAGGGGGCTGGAAATATGAAAAGACAGAGAAACAGCAAAAGGCCTCCAATCACCGAACCAGGGAAAGTGAGTCCAGTAGAGGTAAATGCAGAGGAGGTTGAAAGTAGAAAACATGTAAAATCAGACATAGCCTCATCGGAAATAAAGAAATACTTCCGTGACCTCATCAACGAATTTAAATCTGAAATTCTAACTCACGTGAAGCAAGATATAAGAAGATTAATAAAATAAGTCCTGGGTAATCCTCAAGTAGACACAAATGAAAGAATGGAGGAACCCAAAGAAAGGAGAGAAGCCTTTGATGAAGAATATAAACAAAATCTAGAATACATGAAACAGATCCAAAGAGAATATCAGGAATGGATTAAAAAATCCATTGAAAGCTGGCAAAACCTTTTAACAGAAACTAAAGATAAACTTTCAAAACTTGAAGATAGATTTGCAACGTATGATCATGAAAGGAAGGATCTCTTCAAAATAACAAGCAACCAGGAAGCAATGATACAAAGGCTAGAAGACAACAAAAGGATTTATAACCTAAGAATAAAATATGTGAATGAAGATGCAGCAACAAATACAAATGAAATAAAAAGTCTATTCACAGAAATAATTAAGGAAAACTTCCCAAACATAGGTAATGGAAGTGAAGTTCAGATAAATGAGGCATACAGAACTCCAGCCAGCTACAACCAAAACAGATCTACACCCAGACATATAATAATCA
>PVLA01004537.1:0-60077 GCA_004027455.1 Hydrochoerus hydrochaeris | reverse complement strand
CTCCCAGAAATCCATCACAAGAACAGAATATTAAAAGCAGTCAGAGAAAAGAAACAGATTACCTATAAAGGAAAACTCATCAAAATCACAGTAGACTTTTCCAAGCAAACCATCAAATCAAGAAGAGCTTGGAGCAAAATATTCCAAGCCCTGAAAGAAAATAACCTCCAACCCAGAATGATGTACCCTGCAAAACTGTCTCTCAAAATTAATGGAGAGACAGATATTTCCACGACAAAGAGGAACTGGGGGAGTTTGTGGCCACCAATACAACCCTGCAAAGAATATTGAAGGACATTCTAGAGAGAAAGAAGAAAATCACCAGGATTCCAGGAATAATAGCAGAAAGACCTCAAAGAAAGGGGCATACAGTGCAATGAATGAGAAAAGTAAACAAACAACAACAGAAAAATAGCATAGCAGAGATTAGACAGAGAAGATTTGTTATACTGCTGTTTTATATTGACTGATTTTATTTGAATCTGAGAGTATCACATCTGAGAGTAAAGACAACTACTCTGAAGATGACAAGATTCAATAGGATACCCATTCTGGCTTGATTATTAACTGCCTTTGAAGTCCTATAATGTCTCCAACATTTAGTTTTTATTAATAGTGTAATGCAATGCTAGGTTTATTTATACTATGTTTGACGATATAGACAATTTTATTGAAAATAACAAGAGACATCATAGTAACTATTGTAGATCACCTAGTATTGTGGTTTTATATGTCCTTTTCATTTCATTTTTCTCTAGGAATTTGTATTGTTGACTTGTTTTGATTTGTTTCTCCCTCTAATACAGAATGGCTAGGTATACATGTAGAGACTTATACATGTGTAGAACTTCTAAGTAGTTTATGAGAATGGATTATAGTTATTGTAAAGAAAAAAGAGAGGAAAAGAGTATTCTAAAGGATATAACTGCATGTATGTTTGAGTGTGTAGGATTGATAACTATATTACTAAGTTTTTTGTTGGATAGATGAACAGAACTGGTTGCAGTCTCACTGTTTAAATGTCCACTTTGTAGGCTTTACATTTTTAACTTGAACAACTACTTCTAAGGGGAAAATATTTAATTATCAACTAGTAATTTCTTACTGGTTACTATTTTTTTGTTTAGTTTTGTTTTGTTTTGTTTTTGAAATTTTGTATTATTTCTACCCTCTTTCTGTTTCAATTTTTTTCTTTAAATAAAAAAAGTTTTTAAAAATCTGTTAGAGAAAAAGAAACATCACCTATAAAGGAAAACCCATCAGAATCACAGCAGACTTGTCAACACAAACCATCAAGTCAAGAAGAGTTTGGAGTCAAGTGTTTTGAATCCTAAAAGAAAATGACTTCTGCTGGGGATTTAGCTCAGTGGCATAAGCACATGCCTGGCAAGTGCAAGCTCATGAGTTCAATCCCCAGTACAAAAAAAAAAAGACAAGAAAAGAAAACAACTTCTAAACCAGATTGATGTACCCTACAAAACTATGTTTCAAAATTGATGGAAAAATAACATAATTACATGACAAAGAACAACTGAAGGAATTCATGACCACCAAACCAATCCTATGAAGAGCACTGAAGGATATTCTAGAGAGAGATAAAGATGACTACAGTTCCAGGAACAGCAGCAGAGTGAGGATCACCAAACAGGGCAGGCAATTGAATGGAGGGAGAAAGTGGGGGGCCAATGGCAGGAGGATAGCATGGTAGAGATAAGCCAATGCATACTGGTTGTAATCATTAATATACATGGCCTCAACTCACCAATAAAAAGAAACACAGGGAGAATTAATCAAGAAACAAGATCCAACAACACACTGCATACAAGAAACACATTTTTTTTTTACAAGAAACACATTTAACTGAAAAGGAAACTCATAGACTAAAAGTCAAAGGAGAGTAAAATTGTTCCATGAGATAGGAAACTAGAAAAAAGCAAGAGTAGCTTGCCCATCAACTGCAGAATGGATAAAAAAGATATCGTATTTTTATACAATGGAAAACTATTCAGCTATGATGAAGGATAATCTCGAGGCTCTTGTAGGTAAATGGATGCAACTCAAGATCATGCTCATGGGTGAAATGTTTTGGACTCATATGAGTGAACATCATGTTGTCTCCCTAACATAAAAAACTGAAGCAGTTAGTGGGATCCAAAATGTACAGCAGATATTGTGAAAATGATAGGAGAGGAAATGTCCAAAAAGGGAAGGTGGTAGCCATTGTTAATTTTCTATTATTTTGCTTTGAATTCCTGTATCATTTTCATAATTCTGCTAAGTTTGATATTCTTATATCTTGTCTTGTTTGATTTTACTATGTTTGATGGTATGAACAGCTATTTTGAAGATAACAAGATAGATTGTGGCTACTATTGATTCCCTATTATCTCATTTAGAAGTTCTGTAACATTTTCATTGTTTTATTTTGATTGGTTTTATTCTGTTTCATTTTGTTTGATTTTATCATGCCTGATGCTATGGACAGCTTTTTTGAAGAAAACAAGAAACATTATGGTAGCCATTGTTGATTTCCTATTATCCTGTTTTGAAGTCCTGTATCACTTTCATTGTTCTATTCTGATTGGCTTTATTATGTTTTATTTTGTTTGGTTTTATTCTCTTTAAAATAAAATTAAAAAGATCTGAACAGACAATTTTTCAAGGAATATAAGTGAATGACAAACATATGAAAAGTTGCTCAACATCATGTTATCAGAGAACTGCAAATTAAAACAAGACACTACTTACTACACAGCTATGAGAATGGCCAAATGCCAAAAAACACTGATGAAACCAAATGCTGGTGAAGATATGGAGCAAGCAAAATGCTTCTTCACTACAAAATGGTACAGCCACTTTGGAAAGCCATTTCTTACAAAATTAAACAGAGTGTGACCCTTATCTGCAAGGGATACAGTCCTAGGTCTGCAATGATCTGGAAAACATGGATATTACTGAGCTCCCTAACTGCCATTTTTTTCCTATACATATGAACTTATGATAGGCATGGTAAGAGATTACCAACAATTACTAATAAAATAGAACAATTATAATGATATACAGTTTAAAAAAAAACTATGGAACTCTAGCCAGGCATGGTGGCACATGCTTGTAATCCCAGCACTCAGGAGGCTGAAGCAGAAAAATTGCTGTGAGTTCAAGGCCAGCCTGGACTACATAGTGAGTTCAAGTCCAGCCTGGACTGCTTAGTGAGACCCTGTCTCCAAAAACAACAAACAAACACTATAGAACTCTGAAAAAAATTGAAGAGGAGAGTAGAAAATAGAAAGACATCTCCTGTTCTTGGACAGGCAGAATCAATGTTATCAAAATGGCCATACTGCTGAAAATTACATGTGGATTTTATATAACTCTAATCAAAATATCAACAGCAATCTTCACAGTACTTAGAAAGAACAATCCTGCTTTTTCTTGAAAGAGTTAAAGTTACCATCTTATAGTGGTACATGTATAACCATGTTTATAGCAGCATAATTCACAACAGCAAAATTATGGAAGTGGCCTAAATGGGCATCAACAGATGAATGGATTAAAAAATGTGGTATATATACATAGTAGAGTACTAATTGGTCATAGAGAACAAAACTTGAGTCATTTGTAGGAAACCGGATAGATCTTGAGGCATAAATGCTTTGCCCAGGCAGAGAAGGTTAAATCTCATGGTATCTCTTACATGAGAAACCCAAAACATAAATAATTTAAGAACTGAAATAAGGATAAATGGTGGGAAACAAAGAGGTATGCTTTTTGGAGATAGGAACAGGATCTGGGAAGGGGAGACGAGAGTAGGAGAAATGGGAGTAAAACTGATCAAGCAGCTATAGATCTATGTATCAATTCCCCAAGACAAATGCAATTATTATGTAGCACAAACATGGAGTAATTGAAAAAAAAAAAAAAAGATCTCAGGGCCAGAAGATCTGGGTGCCCAACGTAGGTGGGTCAGTGTCCTGAGCATGTGGTGGGGGCAGGGCAGTGTGAGCCAGCATCAGGAGGCAGCAGAGGGCAAGGCGGGGACTCAGATCATCACCGGACAGCCCAAGATGGCGTTGTCTCACCCTTCTCCTTTAAAGTGGGAGGCTCATCATGTATGACAGGTGTCTATCTCCCGCCAAATACAAGCTGCAGCCATAGTCTGGCCCCCTCCAGAGCCTACCCCCTACTCACTCCATCTAGGCCCACTGGCCTCCTCATGCCTACGACACATCTCCAGGCTTTAGTGTCCTCTGTTACCTATACCTGAATGCTTTTCTTCTCCATATTTATATGAATTCTCCTTCTTTCAAGCTTCCTCAAAGATCATCCCCCTTCAGACACCGCCTCTACCTCCCTATCAAAAATAGCAACCCATCTCCATCTGTACCCTCACACTGACTTAGTTTTCCTCATGGTTTACCTCTATCTTGGGGCTGGGGATTTAGCTCAGTTGCTTAAGCGCCTGCCTGGCAAGCGCAAGGTCATGAGTTTGATCCCCAGTACCAAAAAAAAAAAAAAAAAGCTTCACATGGTTTACCTCTATCTGACATATATTTGGCTTGGCTTTGTGGATCTCCCCAGTAGAATGGAAGCCCCGTGAAGGTAGTGACTGTCCAGTTCACTGCTTTATGGCTCTTGCCTGAGACATAGCATCTAGGAAGAAGAAACTCAATACATACTTACTGGGTGAACAGATGAATGTTTGGCTCCACAATTTTCTAGCTTGCATTGTTGCTTTGGACAAGTCATTTCACTTGCCAAAACTTCCAATGAAAAGATGTCAAACACTCATCTCATAGATGTATTGTTTCAATTAAATAAAATAGCAAGTGATTGGGTCTGATGCAAAATAGGTCACTAAGCGTCCTCCAAAGGACCAGATATGAAAGGCTTGGTCTCAGGACAGTATTACTGGAAGGAGGTGGGGCTTTATGTGAGACACTTAGGTTAGCAAGGTGTGTCCTTGAGGAGGCTGTGAAACTCCTACCCATCCCTCTTTCTCTCTTTTGCTTCCTGGCTATGAGCTAAGGGGTTTCACCCTGCCACAAGCTCCTGCCATGGTGTGCTGCCTCACCACAGGCCCAAAACATTTCAAGGCCAACTGACCATGGACTGAAACTTCCAAAACTATGAACCAAAAGAATTCTTTTCTCTTTATAAGTTGATTGTCTCAAGGATTTTGGTGTAGTGACAGAAAGCTAACATGCTAAGGTTTTCTCCCAAGGGTCTCAGCTGTCACCTGCTCACTGTGAGGCCTTGAGAAGTCAATAGTCTTTCTGAGCTTCAGCTTACCCCCCTGTCAAAAGTGGAAGTGAGGACTCCTCTCTCCCATACAAGGCTATTGTCAGATACCCAGGTAGTGGACCTAGAAAGGCACCTGGTAGGAGACCTAGCACATAGCAGACCATTGCTGTGGTGCTGGACAGTATAGGATTTGAATATGTGCCCACCCCTCTTAGTGATCTTGGAGAAGTGGCTTAGTGTTTCGGAGCCTCAGTATCCTCATCTATAAAATGGAAACAGTAACAGTATCTTCCACACAGGTGTCCTTGGGACATGGTAAAGTTGCCCACCAAAAGTGTATCACAAAACTGCAAGGCCACATGCTGTGCTGGGTAGGGGAGTGAGCCACAGACACGTGGGCAGGGCCCAGGGATGGGGAGAGGAAACTCAGTTGCACAGAGCAGCAGGGCTGTGCCTGGTAACAGCTGCATGGTGGGCAAACAGCACTGAACAGCAAACCCTTCCCCAGCCAGGAGCCTGCAAGGAAGGCTTTCCTTTCCCTGTCCCTGTCCCCTCCTATCCTTAGGTCCCCAAGGGGGACCTCTTCCTCTCCAGTAAATCTCTCTTGACAGACGGGAATTTTCAAGGCGGGCAGGTAATTACAGGATCCAGAGGAGACAACTTCTGCCTCAGTTCCCCTCCTGCATTAACTAGAATACACAGTGTGCCCAAGGAAGTGACTTGGATTGAAAAACAAATGGAGGGGGAGACCAAAAACAGTTTCCCTCATCTACCTGACTGCTCAGAACCAAGTCTTAGAGCAGAGGACCCCAACCTTAGTCAGCTTTCGACCCTGGAGAGAAATCTGTAAAAATGGCTCCTTGGAAGTCAATAATGCCACACCCCCTAATCCTGCAGCTCAGGAGAATTTGAGGAAGGAGATTCTGAATCTTGAACTGACCAGGACCCATCAACTATATTCCCTTGCCCAGCCTGTGCTTAGCAAATCACAGATGTGGATACACAGATGACTCACTCAATGAATCGCTACACCACAATCTCCATGAGACATGGTGTTTGGTTTGGTTTTTGGTCTGCTTTGTTCTTTGGTGAATTCCTAGTTCCCGGAAGCATCCCTGGCACTTAGTGCTTAATAAATATACATTGAATGGATGGACTCATCAATAAGTCAATGAATGAGGAACTGAGTCAGTGAATGACTAGATGTTAGGTTCCCCAGGGGCTGAGATTTTTCACCATGGTGCACTCTGATAAATCCTGAGGTCCTAGTGAAGACTCTCAGTGCAGGGGTGCAGGAAACATGCCAAGTGAATGTATGTGAAGAACTGATTGCCTCAATTATTGAATCACCAATGCATTAGGATGTACTTTCTCTGAAGGCAGAGATTTTCATCTGCTCTAAGGCCACCAGCTCAGTGTGTAGAACAGTGACCGGTGCACACTGAGTACTGAATGCATCTATGAATGAATGCATGCATGCATGAATAAATGAATGAACAAGGCCGTGGCCCTCAGTGCAAAAACAGGAGATCAAGAAAGATAAAATTCAAATGAGCCTCCCTGCCCAAGCCTGGCCCCTCAGCCACCACTCGCCTCATTGTTTTTTAAATAATTTGTTGGTTGGTTTTAATTGAGGCAGTAATACTTGGTTCATGAAACTGCAATATACAGAGAGGTGAAATAAATAGCTTATATATATATATATAATATATATAATATAGCTGGTTTTAAAATATTCCCTTATCATTGGTGTACTAGGTCACGTGAGTCACGGAAGGTCCATAGCAGCATCCTCCAGAACTGCGAGCAATGCAGGGTCACCATGATTGGACGAGGCGTCTGTCGTCAGAAGGTCGAGGCGCGGAGACTTCCCGGGGGCACGCCTTCCCTGCGCGGTGTCTCGGGACAGCTTGCAGTGGATAATAAATAAATGACTGCAAACCAGAGAGCGATTTTTGTTGGAATTTGGGGCAGGGGTAGAGGATTGGGAAATTTGGGGGAAGGGAGTTTGTTGGGGTAAATGGTACTACTTTCTCTTTTTCTTTTTTTTTTTTTTCTTTTCTTTCTTTCTTTTGCTTTTAGAACCTTTGGGAAAAAGGACTTTGGTTTCTTGAGTGTCGGTTTCTTCATTCAAGTCCTCCTCTGGGGACAAGTTTAGAGCTGTGTACTCCGAGAGAGGCAAGCACCTATGGGTTGACAAGGGTCCCTTAGTGAGTCTTCTGTCATTGGGGGTTTCAAGTCAACAATAAAATTCTTATCACCCCCCCACACCAGGAGTTTTGGTTCAGTTTTTGTCTTCTTTTAAACACGATGTACAAAAATAGAGCTTCTTCCTTATTTTTCATGTAAAAATATTCCTCTGATGCAGTTCTCTGGGAGTGTGAGTGTGGCCAGAAGGGCCTGCAGCGGCCACATGGGGTGCCTAGCCAGGGTGTGTGGGACGGATGCGCCGGGACCTCTTGGTCACCGTCGTGTACTTGAAGGGTTTCTGCAGCTCAGCCTGCCCCTTGGGGTAACGCTTCATGAAGTGCACATCCTGCTGGTTCTCCCGGGTCTTGGGGCCCTTGCGGGGCCTTCCCTTCTTGGTGAAGCCCACGTACCAGCCAGAGTACTTGGCGGACATCAGGGCTGTATAATTGTTCTCCAGAACCTTCTCGATGAACACGCACTCCTTACTGGTGCCATCAGGCTGCAGGGAAAAGAGGAGAAACATTTAAAAAAAAAAAACAAAACATTATTCAGCAATCCTTGTTAAAGTGCAGGAAAGCTGATGTCATTCAGGACCACTGTGACAGATATAAGGACACTGGGATGGGATTTTGCAGTGACAGGGAGAGATGGGGCTCAAGCCCTACCACGGCATGGGCAAGTGAGAGTTTACAATGAAAAACTGACAAGTGTCCCTGGTGATAAACAACCAAGAGGAAACATCACTGTAAGGGGGATTCTGCCAATCCACCAAGCAAGATTCTAGCTGAAGCCACACCAGGGTGCCAAGACATCACTTGGGAAATGATGGAGGATGAGAAACCTGATCAGATATCCAGGGTGATCAGATATTAAGGATGCAGTGTCCTTGTTAAACTGACTTAGCAGGGTTCTTGCAGAAACTAGATCAACAAAGAACTGCACTAATGGAGGAGGAACTTAACTAAAGTCTGGCTAGAAAAGAGTCAAGAGAAGGTGAAAAAAAGCAGGGGTGAGGGAAAGCACCATGTGGAGAAAACTTGGGCAGGGCTGGGCAGCACAGTGAAGAGGACCTAAAGTGAGCTTTTCACTTCTGTAGAGTGGCCTTTTGTTACCCTCCAATTAGGTAACAGATTCCCACTGTCATTTAAGATACTACTGCTTTCCCATTCTCTTCTCTCAGAGCAAGGGGCTCCACCTCATCCCTACCACAGAGGCCCAGACCTGACCAATCAAAACACCTATTTCTGAGCAGGTTTCTGTGATTGGCTCACAGGTGAGCATGTGACCTAAACCATCCAATCACATTGTTCCTTGAGTCCTTTGTGTGAATGACTTCAAAAAACATAGGCAGATTCAAACTTAAGGTGTTTGTGAGGCTGAAATAGAAGCAGCCATTTTACTACCATGAGGGGAAATCCTGTCTGACAGTAATGCCAACATGAGGGAAGCAAAGCCAAGAGGAAGAAAGGGAAAGAAATCAAGTTTTGGTCACATCATTTGAGCTCTAGAACCAGTTACATCTGAGGCTCAAGTTACCTCACTATTATGTGTGCCAGCCAATACTGTCTCATTTCCTTTAAGCCAGTTGATATTGTACTCTGTCACTCGCAACAAAAATGAGTTCTGACAGATTTGCACAAAACCTGACATTAACTCAGCTACTCAACTGCAGCTCAACTCCACAGTGATACAGTTAAATGCAAATTACATTTACTGTAATGTGGGATGTGGCACATTTTAATACTTGGTATGAAGTAGAATAGAGGCTTCCAAAAATAAGAGATTTAGTGTGGCCAAACTCCAAACCTTGACTCTTAAGATCTTGGGCTCCTGAACAGATATGTGAACTCTCTCAGGAGACAGAGGCATGGAGAGGACACAGCACTAATTAGTCAGCACCCTAGTGAACTGTAATACTTCCTATGTGACCTCAGGCTGGTTAATTCCACTCTCCAAACCTCAGATTCCTCAGCCAATAAATGGGAACAATGATTTCTGCACCATAGAGACATTGTAAGGAATGATTCTTACAAATAAGTCTGAACTTGGTACGTTATTTTTGAAGACCAGGTAGTTCTAGAAGGGCTGGCCTGCCTCACTGGGTCTGCCTGATGAGACAAAGGGTGCTGGGGAGACGAATGGATTGCTTGATGGGGAAGAGTGGGAAACACACCATGTTGGAAAGCCCAAATTAGCAGCACTCGAGTTTCCAACTAACATCTCCAAATTTAGGCCGGGCCCACTCCTCGTTCCGGATGGCCGCCCAGCCAAGTTGGAAGCCCAGCGGTCTGGCTGTGTGTGGAGACTGAGGTGCAGGTTCCAGTCTTTTGTTTGAAGTGGAAAATGGGCTAGAGCTTCCAGGAACGTTCACCTTTGAGCAGAGGGCAAGACTGGGCCCTACAGACAGAGTGCTGAACTCTACAAAAAGGCACAGGCTGGGTAAAAAAACACTCTTTGGAGAATGATATCTCTCAAGGAAGCTGCAGAACATGGGCAGGCTTGGGAGATACCATGGGGACCCAGAGAACAGGGTAGGTGGGGATGCTGTGAGGGGCGATTGCAAGGGAAACCAGGAAACATGTGCAAGGCAGATTAACAGAAATGGTTTCTGGGCTCTGGGGTCTTTGGGGACAATTCCAGAAGCTGCCTGTTCAAACTGAGCCCAAGCTCTTTTCCTGGTACTGCAAAAAAAAAAAAAAAAACAGCCAGAGGAAACTGAGCACAGATTACATATACACCATGCTGCCTCCCCTAGAACACCTGCCACTGCCCAGAAAATTGTTTGCACCCCTTAAGTCTCAGCTCTGCAGCTGCCTCCCTAGGAATCCTTCCCTGGTTGCCATTTGTCTCCCTGGGAAATTTCTCTTTTTCCTCTAATATTCTCCATTCATACATCAAGTTTTACTGGGCTCCCATACTCTATTTCCTGAATCCTCTGGGCATCTATCCCATCCAAAACCATGTTCAACTGAGCAACAGGAGTCGCCTGACTCCTGTTTAGCCCAAGTACTTCCTTGGGGTCAGGACTGCTTCCTGAGTTGCCCTTACAGCTGAGCTCAAGACAGGGGTGTCCAGAGCATCTATGGTTAAATGACTAGGAGTCTCACCAAGATGAATACAGTAGTAGTAACATGTGAAACGGTCTACAAGGACATAGACTCTGCCTTCTAGGCCCTTTACATAGGTCCCAGAATGTCCTGTTGTGGGCCAAGCAGATTAAGGAGACAGAATGAGCTAAGGGCTAGAAATCACTACCTTCCCCGCTTTGTCTCCCTATATGTCCATTCAGCGTTTATTGATTGCGGACCACAGGCAGACATTTCCACACCCATTATGTCATTTCATGGAAGAAGACAGAACTCAAACAGACAAGAAGACTTGCCCAGGATCATGGGGCTTGTGAATGGCAGAGCTGGGATTTGAACTTGCCCTCACCGCTACAGCTCACTTTTTCTCTATCCAGTTCCAGAGAAGGTCATGGGGTGACAAAGTGAGGAAAATCAGGTGCTGCCTGCCAAAACCCCTCACCATCCCTCCAAACCCACAGTGTCACTATGGGTACAAAGTGAGGCTGTGGCTGTACAGGGAACTAACGATGTTTCACACACACACACTCAGCCCAGGCCTGACTTGACTTCAAGGGCTAAGAAATAGGGCATGGGGTTTGGAATTCCCAGCATTCCAGAGTAGAGTGGCCCACCTTGATCACAAGCCCCCACCATGAACTCAAGCAGGACTTCTTATCCAGTCATAGCTAAATTTGACTATGCCTCTACTCCTCTATGACCCTGCTGATCTCCTACAGAGACTTAAAAAGCACCTGTGATGGGGTGCTTTGACTCAATTTTGTCTCAATTGCTTCAGGCAAGCAGAAGCATTAATATTTAAAGAGGAAATGACGACCCTCCCCAGAATTTTGATGACTTAGTGGAATTCCATCCTCTTTCTCCCATTCCCACATCCAACCATCTTCTTTCCAAACTAGAGTGGTAGTCCTGTTCCATCTGAAGACTAACTCCTGATGACATTATCAAGCTGCTAGATCAAGCCTTTCCTAAATAATTCCCTTTCTGCTTAAAGCATTTTGAATTTCAATAACTTCCAACTAAAGCGGTCTTAATAAAGATGCTGCTGAGCAAGGCACCCTCCACCCTGACAGGGTTGAAGGCTTATAGCCCTCAAGAAGACTTACTAGTTAGTGGGCACACAAGCAAGGGCAGGTGAGAAAAATATGGTCTAGGTTGAATTTCCAGACACAGATGCCAGATACTCAATAACTCTATGGAGTAAAGTGCTGCCTCCTGGGTCAGCTGGAAGTAGGTTCAGAGAAGTGGCAAATAGCGGGGTGATACCTGAGCATGCAGGGGGCTGGGAACAGAGCTCTACTATTTGGCAACACTACAGAAGCAACTACAACCAAGGACAGGGGACATCTGACATAAGGTTCAATGCATGTGACCTACTCTGGCCAGAGATGTACAAGGTTGGCACTCAGAGTTGGAGCAACCCAAGGAAGCTACTCTGTGGCTCTCAGCTTTTAGGCTGAGGCCAAAGGTTTCCAGCAATGAAGGGGGGACCCTAGACCTAGCTTCAAAGAGGAGGGAACTAACATTAAACTAACATGCCTATGTGCCAGTATTATCATTCCCATTTTATAGATGAGGGCATTGAAAGTCAGCCAGACTGGGGCACCTTGATTCCCCCATGTGATACGCATAATTCTGGCTGAAGCCTGAGCAAATCTTTAGAAGGTCAGAGTCATATTTCTGTTTCTTAGGTGCTCTTACTACTCTTTGACTTGTGGATGGATGGATGCAGGATTGGTTCTGATGAGCTCCCGGGCTGGTAAGGTATGGAAGCACCAGGACAGACTGACAACTCAGGGGAGCGGATGGTGAACACAGAGCCGATGGAGCGAGGAGTGGGGGACCCTCAGGGACTGGAACACCAAGGGGCCATGGAAGGGTGGAAGCTGTTAAAGGGTGAGCCAGTAACCAGCACAGGGACAAAGAGAAGGATGGCCCCAGAAGATAAACAGCATGGGAAGAGCCTGAAGTCCCCATCCAGAGAATGGTGGCTACAAGTGCCATGCGCCTGGGACTCAAGGCATAAACACCAGGAAGCCCTTCCAGCCTCCAGTGTCCCATGGAGGACCACTGTCCTTCCCACCAACTAGGAGTGCCCTACAGATGAGTCTGGAGCTGGGATGCAGTGCAGAAAGGCAGTAGGCTTAGTCACTCTGTGCCTTAGAAAGGCCCAGAAACAGAGTCTGAGACAAGGACCCCACAGGGCAAATTTCTGGGAAGGTAGGAGGCCAGAAAGTGGTGATGGGCAGGAGTTAGCAAAGGAGGGGACCCCACAGGGCAAATTTCTGGGAAGGTAGGAAGCCAGAAGGTGGTGATGGGCAGGAGTTAGCAAAGGAGGGGACCCAGCTCTCAAGGAGGGAAATTCCAGAATCGGGGCCTGAGTGAGCAGGGTGGGTTCCCAAGAAAGAGCCTGGGGTGTGTGGGGAGGAGGTGCCTGGAGGACAAAGGAAGGCTGAGTCAGGACAGGTGGATTCGGGGCGCCCTCAGCACCCTGGGTCAGCGGAAAGCCAGGAGCCGAGAAAGGGGGAACCACGCGTGGAGAGGGCGGCCAGCGGGGGGCGGGCCGTCTCACGCCAGCCAGCTGAACCGTCACCAATATTAATGACGGGAGAGAGGGCGAGGGGGCAGGAAATCGGAGCCGGCTCCTGTGGAAGCGGTGACTCAGCGGCCAGCCGGCGGCGGGCGGGAGGCGGCCGTGGCGGCGGGGGCAGCGGCCCAGGGGACGGGGCTGCGCTGACCCCGCGGTGGCCCCGGGGGTCAGGATGTCGGGAACCGCGCCGGGGGAGGGCGCGCGCGGCGTGGGCGCTGGGCACGGTGCACCCGCTGCGGGGGGAGCGGAGAGAAGGCGCCTCGGCTCAAAGCAGGGCGGGCCTGGGAGGCGGCCCGGGCCGGGCAGGAGAACAAAGCGCCTGACGCGGGACCGGGCTGGGCCGCCGCAAGAAACGGCCTGCCAGCCGGGGGACCCGGCCAGGCCAGGGGGACCTGCGCCCGGCCCAGCCTGGACCCTGCCCGCCCCCTCGCCGGCCCGGCTCGCGACGACGGCGGAAAGTGAATCACTAATTAAAACCACTCCTCAGGCCCGAGCTGCGCTCTTTGGATTACTATTATTTTGCTCTTTGATCAGCTTCGGTTGGTATGGGCAGTGCGGCTGGAATCTTTTCCTTCCAAACTGAGCTTTGAATCAGCCTGGCTGTAATGTAGGACCTGGGACAAGTGCCCTGGATGTGGCCAAGTCTCAGCTTTCCCATCTATGACATGGGAACGGCAGTATAGCAACAACCCCGTTGGATTATTTGGAAGTATTTTTAATGCCTGGAAGAAAGTCAGTGTTCAATGGGAGGGAGTTGCTACCATTTGTGTGACAGTTCTCTGGCCCATGTCCCTAGCTGATGGGTATGAGATAGTAGGACAGAGTTAGGGAGAAATCAGGAAATCAGAAACAACTTTATCTCCTCTTACTCCAACAAGGTGTAATGAGCCCAGCGAACTCCCCAGGACCCGCCCCCAAGCAGGAGGAGCTCACCTCCCCCACACCGGCTCCATCTGTCCAGGCCCCCACCCTGTTGCACAAGTTGAATATAGGGGTAAGAAAAGACCCTGCAGAGAGGAGGGCACAGGAAGCAGGACTTCCTCTCGCAGTCACACCTTCCACTTGCATACCCGAAGGATTAAGTGTGTGACTTCGCCAGCACCCAGAAGGAACACTGAGAGCACCACTGTGAGAGCCCAAGGGTCCTCCTTGGGTGAGTCCACCTGCTAACCCTCCCTGTCCTCATTTGTCACATGCAGCTCTCTTGCCCATTCCAAACTAATAAAATCTTCCTGAAATGCTAGACACATGAGGCCCAGCACTGTTGAGGCAGCAGCTTCCCGAGGCCTCGGCTGCACGGTACGGTGCTATAAACCCCTGGTGATTGTTAAAATGATCATTGCAGCTGCAGCTCTTAGCCTCCAGCTCCCTGTTCCCAGACATCAAGGACTTGGGGGGCAGGATGCCCCAAAGCCCCATTAGGGCTCTTTCACTACCCAGCAAACCAGAGTTTCACACTGCCCAAGACAGTCAGGGTCCTGCATGCACTCAGGGCTGCCCTGGTGGCTGCAGGTGCCAGGCCAGAGGAGAAGGGGCAGGCAAAGGAGATTCCAGCAGGGACTGATCTTTCACCCCTACACACGGCATTTGCTCCCTCACCAGGCCTGTTTGCCACGTGGGGCTGATGGGACCCTACACACACAGTTCCAGATCCCTAGAGCTGCCGGGGCAGGGGTGGGGATGGGGTGTCGCCCGTCCCCCAGGAATCCAAGCCACCACTCACCTTCCCCACGAGCTTGCCTTTGCGGTTCATACACAGGTAGAACTCCGTCTCCTTGCCCTTGATCCGGACTTGACTACCGAAGGTGTCTGTCTCCACTAGGAGCTGAGCTTCGAAAGGTAGAAGGAGAATAAGACACATTTTTTAACCAGGGGCAAAGGCTTCATCTAAAGACTCAGTAACTCAAAAAGGCTCCCTGATCCTAGTACTGGTCCCCTTACACCCCCAAAGCCAGGTGTTGGGGGACACCTCTGACAGAACCCATGGGAGCACTCTGCCCCTCCAGTAGGGCGACTGAAGCTGCACCACACCTGATCCCCACTTGAGCCTCCTGGCTCCACGTGCAGGACCCAGAGAGCTGCAGGCAGGGATGCAGGTCTGTCCTGTGTGGCTGGACACCAGTAGGTGTCTCCCTCCCCTCTTCATCCCCACTTGGATGCCATTCTCCCAGCCAGGACAGGCAGCCATACAAACAAGTACTAGTCCCTAGATGAAGGGAACAGGCAAACACACATGCATGTGTAAGCACACGTGTGCGTGCACACACACATACACTTTGAAAGCTACTTCCTCCAAAAGTTCAGTCAGAACCTTTTCTCCTGGAAGAGACATCTGGAACCCCTGCTCCTGCCTCCCCACGCCACCCCAGCACCTCTGCCCTGGCTGCTTGAATCAGGAAGACACAGGGAGAAAAGCCACTGGGAAAGGGGGCTAGATTTAGGATTTTTCACTTCCTTTCATTGAGGCCTCCAAAGCTGGAGGGTAATGAACTTTGAAGAGCCCAGAAGTCCTGATCAGAACCAATTTCCCCTCATCCCTGGCCAGATACCCCACATTAGACCATCCATAATGCAAGTGCCTACCTCAGGGTGTGGGTGTCTAGAGCTGGTCCTCTATGTCCCTGTCTAAAAAGGGCACCAGGGGAGCAAAGGTGATGGTCCCTTGACTAGGCATACTGTATCCAGACCCCTCTCTCTCCCTCTGGCAGTCCACATTTCTCTCCCAGGAGGGTTCTCTGTGACTGTAGCCACACACTCTCCGAGCTCTCAGTCCTTCTTGGTCTGAATCTGGTACCTGGTTCCCCCATCACCACTTCCCTGTCCCCACAGCTGCTTTCTTTGGCTTCTACCCTTCCAATTCTCACACCCCCTTCCCTGGCTTTTTGCTTCCCAGCACCTGCCCCCTTCACCCACAAAAGTTTAATCTCAGCAACAAGGGACTTGCTTCTCCATAACCAAAACCACAGCCCCAAATTCCTGAGTACAGTATCCTTGGAGCCACAGAGAGTGTACCTTAGTGCCCCTAAAATGCACTAGGTATGATTTTAATAAAAAAAAAATTTACAAATATAGACCCTGGTGCCCTGCTGTGAAAATTGAAACCATCTGTAACTTAAGATTTCCAATAATTAATCTAGCCCTCCTTTGACACTACTGCTAATTAAAATATGATACCGCCTTTCCAAGGGGGGAAAAAGAATTTACATAAAATTTAAAGATCTAACAAGAATTTAGTAATTTGGGAAACAAGGGGAGGTACATTCTTCTCTCCACCTTCCCCCTAACTCTAGTAAACAAAGAATCAGAAACAGCAACCAATTTTGAGATGGAGGCAGGTGAGCTAACAGCCTTGATCCTCCCTGTTTTTCCTGTTTTTTACCCCTTGTAATTTCCAATTTTTGCCCCATTCCCAGGTCCAAATGACACAACAGCTCAGGGACTTGCTTCCTCTATCTTGTCACAAAGATGGAGTCAGGACAAGTCCAGCAGCTTCTGTGAGGGCAGCATGTGCATGGGAAAGGAGCTTTGGAGTGGATGCCCCCAGCCCCTCTTGCCAACCAACATAGGACCTTGGGCCTGTTTCTTCTTCACCTGTAACGCCGAGAGAATCTGTGAGGATTATATGGTAGGATAGCATCCTGTCTCCAGAGGCTGGGAGGGGAAGCTCAGGGACTTAGGTTTAAATTTTCTAAAAATTATAAAATCAAATTGTTTTTAAGGAATGAAGGAGAGAAAGAAGAAGGAAGGAAAAGTGGGAAAATCTGAGAGAAAGAGAGAAAAAGAGGGAAGTAAGAAAAAGAAGGAAGAGAGTAAGGGAAACCTAGATACCTGTACAAGGTTGCCCGCCCCGGTGTCACCCTCTGATCTGAACTTGCTTAGCTTCCTCCAGAGTGGCAGGCTTGCCACACCATGAAGTGTGTCGGAAAATGCCTGGGGCCAGGTGCAGGCACAAAAACTTTTGATCCCAGCTACATAGAAGGCTGAGGCAGAAGGATCACAAATTCAAACCTAGCCTGGGCAATTTGACAAAACTCTGTCTCAAAATTTCTAAAAAAGTAATTAAAGATGGAGCTCAATGGTAGAGTGTCCTTGGGCCCCATCCTTAGTGCCAGAGAAAGAAATGAAGGAAGGAGGGAGGGAGGAAAAAAAGGGAGGGGAAGCAATGAAGGACTGTCCAGAGCCAGGGCTCACAAGTCTGGCATCATCATCCTAGGCTGTGTTACTCGGGACAAGCCACACCGCTACATGAGCCTCAGTGTCCTCACCAATGCAAGAGGGAGGGGATGACTTAGTTCCAGTTTCCCCCTGCAACTGGGAAGTAGCATCCAGGACAGGGGTAGGAAGAGGAGATGACAGACAATGGGAGATGCCATGGGTCTAGGCCCAGGACACCCCAAGTAAGTCCAAGGGGAAGCGGCTCTGTCTGCTGCTCCCACACATGCCCAGGCCTCCGTCCTCAGAAAAACTGCAATGCACAAGAGCTGCCTCCTCTGGGAGCCCCCTGAAGCCACAAATTCCTATAGGTTTTACTGTATTTATCCCCATTTTCCAGTGTAGACAACTGAGGTTCAGACTAACAACAGAGCAAAAGGGGCTGACAATCAGGGCTGCCTGCAGCTGTCTGCCAAAGCCAAGCTCCAGGAAGAGGCCCCAGCTCTGGAGAAACCTGCCTCCAAGCACCACCCCCAACACCCAACAACCAGAGCCACTGAAGGAGGCCCTGGCTCGTGCCAGAGCCGTCCAAAGTGCCTGGGGCTGAGGCTGGACGGCACCTCAGCCACCACACAGGGAGGGTCAGCACTGGTCTCTGCTGCACCAGGGAGCCAGAAGCTGGCTTCTCCCCAACCCCCACCCCACCCCCACCCCCAACTGCAGCACACAGCAGAGTGACCTAGACTCTACTCACTGCATGACATCATGAGGAGGGAGCTGGGCCAGAATTATGTAAAGTCTTTGGGGAGTAATAGCAGCTGAAGTTCTCTGAGAGATGGGGGGGCCTCCACCCAGGCCAGGTTTGCGCAGAGCCTGCCTGTGCCTCAGCAGCCCCTCCTGTGACCCAGGTCCCCAAGATATAGTTCTTGGGAATCAGAAGCCCCATCTCCATCCAGTTGCCCTGATGGGGCCTGCAGCAGGCCAGGTGAAGGACTGGAGGACATTATCTCCCTCCCCTGTGGCCTGTGCAGCTCCACAGCTGCCTCCCTCTGCCACTCTAGCCCTCTCTGGTTTCCCCTCCACACATCAGCCAGAGGAATCCTTTAAAAATACTAATTTAATTATGTCTCCTCCCTGCTCAAAACCGCCTACGGATCCCCAACTCGGAAGAAAATCCAAACATCATCTGACTCCTGTTTTCCCCCCCTCACTCTTTATCTCCCTCGCAGCCCTCAACTGCATGAGCCCCCTTTGCTGTTCCTCCTCTAGCACCCCAAGCAGGCTCCCGCCCCACAGCCTTCGTGATGCTCTTCCTGCTCCTGGAGGTTGCTTTCCCCAGAGCTCCCCTTAGTGGTCTCTCATCTCCCAGGTGGCCACAAATGTCACCCTCTGGAAGAGGCCTTCTCTGAGCACGCTGTATAATGTTGACACCACATTCCCTGTCCACCCATCATCCCCTGTACCCCGTTCCTCAGCCCTCTTCTCCAGAGCTGTCCGATTTGTGCAATAGATAGCATTAGTGTCCCCCGAAGGCTCACATGTGAAGTCTGTAGTGTTGTTGGAGGTGGCAGAACAACTCAGTGTAGACAATTGAGGTTCAGACTAACAACAGAGCAAAAGGGGCTGACAATCAGGGCTGCCTGCAGCTGTCTGCCAAAGCCAAGCTCCAGGAAGAGGCCCCAGCTCTGGAGAAACCTGCCTCCAAGCACCACCCCCAACACCCAACAACCAGAGCCACCGAAGGAGGCCCTGGGGCTCAGTGGGAGGAAGTTAGGTCATTGGGGCACACCTTCAAAGATTATAGGGGGAGGCCCCATCCTGAGTCTCTTTTGGCTTCTCGACAACGTGAGTTGAGCAGCTTCCTCTGCCATGCATTCCCATCATGACATGTTGCCTTGCCAAGGCCCAAAAGCCATGGGCCAACCAGATATGGACTGAAGTCTCCCAGATGGTGAGCCAAAAGAAACCTTTCCTTTCTTAAAGTTGGTTACCTTGGATAGCTTCTTATAGGAACGAGAAGCTGACTAAAACTACTGACCCTTTTTACTGTCTGTCTCCACTCACCAGAAGGTGAGCAACACGAACACAAGGGCCTATCCGCTTCTTTGCATCTGTGATTTCCAGCACGTCACCGGGCTTAGCTCAGGAGCATATGGCCAATCAGTAAGTTTAATTATGTGCATAAACAGCCTTGTGAAATAGGTGTGGATTAGCTGGCTGTGGTGATACACACCTGCAATTCTAGCACGCTGGGAGGATTGCAAGTTTGAGCTCAGCCTGAGTAGCTTAATAATTTAGCAAAACCCCCGTCTCAAAATTAAAAAAAAAAATTTAAAAAAAGGGCTGGGAATATAGCTCAATGCCAAGGCCCAGGGTCCAGACCCCAGTACTAAGAGAGACTGACTGATTGATTGATTGATTGATTGATTCAGGGACGTGAAATGACACAGTCGAGGGCACTCAGCTAGTAATGGCAGATAAGGGTTCAAATCCAGTGTCTTAGTTACTTTTCTCATTGCTAAGACAAAATACCTGGAGCCCAAAATGAAGGGAGGAAAAGTTTATTTGGCTCCCAGTTTGTAGAGGTTTCAGTCCATGGTCAGCTGGCTCCAAGGCAGAGTGGCACAGCAGACAAATATCAGACAGGCACAGTTCACGCCAGGCAAAAGGAACCAAAGCAAGGAATGGACCTTAACAGCAACTTTTGGCCCCTTCTATCTTATCCAGACTACTCAGGACAGGTCGCACTCACACTCTTAATCCTAATGCCCTTGATCCTAGCAATGCACCATGAATCAATCACACACCATAGATTCAGCCATCTCTGAAAAAGCTGCTTCTGTGACTGCATGAGACTTTGGGGAGACATCTAGAGAGAAACTGTAACACCCAACCTTTAATTCTACACTCCGGGCCTTTAACCACTCTGCTCTCACCTGCTGTTATTCTTGGCGTTACTCACACTACTTGATAAAACCCTTGGCTCCCACCACCATTCCCCAACTTCAGTGACAAGGAGAAAAACCCTTGCTGTGTGATGAAAGAGAGAAACCCTGTCCCTCCCTCTCTGTGCCAGGACTAGGTAACCTCTTTCACACCCATCCCTCTAGAAAGTATCAGTAACTCACACTTCACAGAGTGTCAGTTACAGTGTTCTGGCCACTCACTGTTCCAACTCCTTTACAGGGACTATTGCATCTAATCCTTGCCGCAGTCCTGTGAGGTCAGAACTATTGTCATCCTCACACAGGTGAGAAAACTGAGTCCCGAAGGCACACAGTGATACAGCTGAGAGTCAAGCCATCCAGTCCAACCTGGGTGTCTTGGTCTTAGCCATCTCCCTCACCCCTCCTTCTCCCCAACACCAGACCCTTTCCCCAGGGAGTAAGTGAGCACCAGTCTTCTTGTGGGCTGTAATTTCTTGGGGCAGAACTCAGGGGATGGCAATGCAGAATAAAAGGTTGGGGTCCACTATCTTTCTCCACTCCACTTCCACATGACCTTGAGAGAAAAATGGAAGGGAGGAAGCGTCATCGCTAGGGTCACCTTGAGGAAGACACCTTGAAAACGATACCAGAAGCCACCAGGAGCAAGCGGAGCTGGCCTCAGCCCACAGCCGGCACTGTGGTCAGGGAGCATTTCTGATCTAGAAAGGGCAACAAGTGCCTTATGAAACCCGATGAGGAGTGAAGACAAAATGGGGGTGTCCACAGCTCAGCTCACCAGAAGCAGAGCCCACGTTGTGAGTCTCCCCACCGCCTACCCATGGCTAGGGGCCAGGAGAGTGTCAGGAGGGAAAGGAGCTTGGAAGATCGAGTCCCTCCTTCGGCATCCAGAGAGGAAGGCAGCACAGGGAGACAAGATGGGGAAGGGGGCAAAAGGGAAGCGCAAAGAAAGTTCTTCCTCTGAACAACTCCTGCTGTCTTCTCCCCGCACTGCTTGTCAATGTCCGGAGTAATAATGATAATAAAAATGAGAATGACAGCAGCTAACACTTATCTGAGCATCTGCCACCTATCAGGCACTGGGTTAAGAATCTGGATCTGAAATATTGCACTGGGTCCTCACACCACTCTGTAAGGGAGGAACTAAGATGCCATTGTACAGATGAAGAAATTGAGGCAGTCAACTGAGCAGCCAAATTACTTTCCCAGAGTCATGTAGTAAGGTCAGGACTTGGAGACAGGCAGAGGAAGTCCAGAGCTCGCCTGCAACAGACAGACTCTGACCGAAGTAGATAGGCAGGCTGAGTGTGAATAGACACTGTGTGGGACTGTGATGACAGACAAGAGGGACTGACCGATTGATTGACTGACTGACTGACTGACTGACTGATTGACTGATCATCTGACTGACTGCAGTGTGCTTCCCCAGCAGGGGTGGTCCAGGCCTTACTTGGAAAACTTTTGAGTTTGAAGGGGAGGAAACATCAGGGAAGGACAAAAGGGAGGCAGCCAGAGAGCTCTGGAGGAAACAGCACAGAGAGACAGCGTTAAGGGCCAGAGACTTAGGAGAGGCAGGCTGAGACAGGAAAGCTAGAGGCTGGGTCGTTTTCTCCAAGGCCTGTGAGTGCAGCAAGGAGCTGGGGGCCTGTGCAGGCTGGCCATCAACTGGGGACCAGCAGGCAGCCCGTGCCACCATCCCAATGCTGACAGAGCTGCTGGCCCCTCTCCAGGCAGCATCCTCCTATGAGGACATGTCCTTGGTGCAAAGGCACTGGGAGGTCATGCTGAATCAGCCTTCTCTCCCTCCCCTCTGACGCATGACCAGGTGGAGAAAAAGGGACAGTGGGGGTGGGGTGGGGAGAAGGTCTCATTCTAGAGCATTTCCCCATTGTATCTTGCACACGCTCCCTCCACACATAGGCAATATGCTATGGCCTTTTCTCCAAAGGCACCCACAAATCCCCTTTTCCTGAGGCCCTCTGAGGAGGTACACAGGCCGTGTGCACGTGGGCTCCCCAGCAGGGAGGAGTGGGAGAAAGCCAATCGGGTTGATCAGAAGCTGTCTAGAAGCCGAGCTGTAGCTCTAGGGCAGCCACTTCGGAGTGGGGGTGGTGAGGTGGCCACCCCTCACGGGAGAGAGGGACCATGGGACAGGAGCTCAGAGGACATGAGGTTCCACCTGGGGTGCAAAGGTCCTTTCCCAGCTGAGAGAGCTCCTGGGAGAAGCTGGGCCTTTTGGTCACCATGTCCCCATCACACAACGTCAGGATGGAGAGTGGGGGTGGACAGAGAGGGACACTGACAGCTGCACATCTGCCGCATGCTGAGCACTGTGTGAGGCACCTCCCTGAGCGTGGAAAGGAGCCCCTTGGCCCTGCGCCCCAGGGGATGGATGAGCGCTTCACATGTGGAAGCACACGGGCGGCACCCACGGATGGCACCCATGGGCACACTCACTCCAGCACACGCTCAGCTGCTGTGGGGTGGGCAGGCTATCTGCACGGAGGCACAGCAGTGGACAAGACAGACAGAAGCCCCTGCCCTTGGGAGTCTGCATGCTAACAGAGACAGGGAGTAAGTAACAAAATATATAACAAGATGTCAGACAGCAATAAACACTAGAAAGAAAATTATACTACTGAAGGGTGGAGGTGGGGATTCTCTGATAAGGGAACAGCTGGATAGAACCCCGAGTGAAGGGAGGGATGCCCCAAGAACACCAGGGAGGACAGCATCTCTGAGTGGAGGGGACAGCAAATACAAAGGCCCTCAGCGGGATGTGCTTGCATGTTCAAGGGACACAGAAGGCCACAGCGGCTGAAGCAGAGTGAGTACAGAGCAGGTGTGGCACAGAGAGTGGCGTGGACTCCAGTGAGGCCATTCCAGGCCTGTACTCAATTCAAGACCTTAGGTTTCCTGTTAAGTGACATGAGCACCTCTAAGCAGCGGAGGGCCATGGATGGGCTGATGGAGAAGGTACTGGGGAAAAGCCAGACTCAGAAAGCAGGAGGTCCCTACAGCCTCAGCCGCAGCAGCCAGTTCAAACGACCTTGCTCATGGCTCCAACAGTTCTCCAGCGGGGACTAGGATGAGGGTCAGCAGTTCAGCAAAAGCCCTGCAAGATGAACAGCCTACAACTAGGGCCTGCTCTTTGCCTTGTGCTGGACATGGGAATACGGCAAAAAGCAAGACAGAGTCACTGCCTTCAAGGAGCTCAACACCTCAGATGTCAGCAGCTGGCTTTCCCTGGGAAGAACTTCATGGGGACAAGGGTGACCATGGGGACTCTAGGACATTTCTCTCCAGCTGAAGGTTCAGGAGCCTCCTGGATCCCTGGAGTCACAGGTTCTTCCACAATGAGCTGCAGGAAGCGTGTAGGGCACTGACCACATGTGCATGTGCACACACACACACACACACACACATCAAGCAGCCCACTCTCTTGAAAGGTGGGGACTGAGGTAGCAGGTGTACTCAGGTCATGCTCAAAGCTAGTGGCTTTAGATCTTCTTACATGAAGTCAGGTCCTAGTAAGGAACAGGGAGTGCCAGCTGTGAGCCCCAGAGGGCTAGCATCAAGCGTGTCTTACCACCCCACCCTCAGTGCTCAGTAATTTGTGCAGAGTAGTGAGGAACCCTGGAATTAATGGAGAGGGAGCTGCTCACATCAACAAGATGGCCCACAACCCTCCTGCCTCCTCTGCTGCTCAGAATTGGGTCGAGAAGCTGCATCAGTTTGTACTGGAAATGCCAGGCTCTCATGATGGGACTACAGCAGCTCCCTCTTCCACGAACCTCCAAGGGCATGACAGCAGCCCTGCCCGCTCCTGCAGGACAGGTGGTTATCATTAATATTCCTGTTTTAATAATAATCTCATCTTCCAGCAAAGACATTCTCTCATTTCAGTCATCCCTGTTCTGTAGCAGAGAAAATAGGATGGGAGAAGCTGACTCAGGCCACAGTCTCTCCTCCCCAGCGGTAGGGTCCAGATTCAAATCCCATGGGATTCTTTGCAATCTGTCTCCATGCCTGGCATGGCAGCCCTTCCCTGGCCTGTGTTAGGGTTGCACTGAGCACTGCTGGTTCTACGAGGCTGGTCTACTGCCAGATGGGTTATTTAAATCATTTTTTTCTCAAGTGAAGAAGTCTACTTGCAGTGAAATCAGGCTGAAACAGCCAATCACAAGGTTTATCAAAGCAGAGCTCCCACTTTCTAATGCTGGGTCCTCCCTCTGCCTGCACGGGGGCTCCCTGTTCTAACTGTCCAACTGTCACCCAGCAACCCCACTTCTAAGGGCCAGCAACAGTCAGTGCCTCCACTTCCTTTCATACCCTAGCTTAGGGTACAAGCAGGGTGGGGATTCCTCCTTCATCCCCATTTGGCAGATGAAGAAACTGAGACTTGCTCCAGGCTATGCAGGCTGTTCAGTGGCAGAACTGCAGCTGGAAACCCAGGTGTCCTGCCTCTTGGTCTAGTGCTATTCTTTGAGTCAGCACCCACCTACAGGACATAGGTGACCAGAACCAAAGATAAGAAGGAAAGAAGGTGATAAAGGTCCAGGTAGGCAGGTGGCCCTCCTCGTCAGCCCCCTGACTGCCAAGCACCTCACCACCTTAGCCTCCAGCACTCTGTCTAGGTGACTTCTTCTCGAGAGTGAAGCCAAAGCTAAGACAGCCCCTGATTCCTGGAACAACCCGCCCTTAGGGCCTCCAGAAAGCTGGGCAAGCTTTCGGGACAACAGAAACACAGGTCCTCTTGCCGAACAGCAAGGTGCAGAAGCCCCACTGACATCAAAGCAGCTGTCACCAGAGGACTGTCCACTGCGGCACAGCTTAGGGACAAGGCATCCAGACAAGTGAGACCTCACCCGGCATGGAGGTAAGGCCTCAGGATGGCGGCCTTAGACCCAGATCCAACAATCCCAGCCTTTGTGAGGCTTCTGCATTCCAGCTTTTTCTAGGTATTCTGTTTCTATTTGGGGTTCACCAAAATGCTAATCCTGCATGTGATCAAATGCTGTGATGCACAGTGGGCGTTACAAGTCTCGGGCAGCATGTACTTTCAGCCAGCCCCAGTCCTGAGAAGGGGAGCAGGTCACTGAAGAGCCCTGGGCCCCAGGGCTGCCCCACCCCCAGGCAAGGCAGCCCCCTAATGCAGATCCTCGAAGCAGCCTCCTCCTCTCACCCGGTGTGGCCACATAAATCACCCTCCCAATAATATTTGTATTGATTATCTAGATTGGAAGCTTCAGTTGGCTCCATTGTCTCACCTCCTCTTCCAAGGCTCACAGATGGGGTCCTTCAGCCTCATCTGCATTTCTAATGGGACATTTAAATGTGGCTGCAGCAGCCCACTAGGCCCCCTGCTGCCCTGGGTGGTGAGGAATGCATAAAAGTGTTCCTTGAGAGAGGACCATCAAGTCCTAGAATTTGTGGAGATGGAAGAGAAGCCAAGATGGGCTAGTCTAGTAGTGCTTGTTAGAAATGCAGCCACATGGACCACACCTGGACCCCCGGCAACAACATGGGCATTTTAACAAGGTCCCTCGGTGGTTAATGTGCTCAGCAGCATTTAAGAAGCACCACTTTAGTGCAAGCCTTGTATTCTGCAGGAGAGAAACTGAGGCCCGGAGATGGCAAGGGCTTGTCTAAGATCACATGGCAAGTAAGATCCCTGGAGCTCCCAAGAAACAAGAGGACAAGTGACTCTGGAGTGAGGGGTCGGCCACGTCCAGGCTCCTCTCCCTCCTCAGCTCCTGCCTCATGTCTCGGGGTGTGGACAGATGGTTCAGACCAGCATCTGACCCCCTTGTACTCTCCCAGCCTGGAGGGGCCAGCAAGAGCTCCTGGGACTCCCCAGGAGGGCACCTCCTCCCGCCCCAGCCAGCCAGCTGCCCCTTCCCTGGCAGCAACTGGACAGAGGATCCCAGGGAAAACTGCCACCTGGGTCTGCCCAGCACAGGGAGGCGTCTGCTGAGGGGGCCCAGGCAACAGAGGCCCAGAGAGACCACCAGCAAGAGGGAGACTGGGGAGGAGGAAGACTGTGGTCGGAGGGAGGGAGGGACAGAGAGACAGACAGAAACAAAGCGAGAAGGGGCCAGGACCAGGAAAGAGAGTGAGGGGAAGGGAGGCAGTAAGAATGATGGGGTGGTGAGGAGGGAGGGGAGGCAGCTGGCCTTAGGTGCAGGAGCCTGGCGTGGCCCTTCCCGGCCTGGCCTGGCCCGACCCAGCCCCCCATGCTGGTGCAGCTGCCACACTGGAGCCCTACCATGAGGTCAGTCCTGCCCTGGGGCTCAGGGAAAATAAATGGTGTCCAAGATAAAAGGTCCAAGAAATTATTTGTCTTGTTGTCATGTCCTGACTGCAATGGGCAGGCGCTGGCGGGCAGGCGGGGCATCATCCCAGTGAGGCGTAGGCTGGCAGGCTCACAGTACGCACGGGTCCCTGGCCTCAGCCACCACCTTGGCCACACACAGCCTCAGCTCCTGTGTGCCAGGGGCACCTTCCAGAACCTGGACCTGAGCAGTCAGAACCTGGCGGGGGCAGGTGCTTTCCCAGAGATGGGCGAGTGCCAGGAGCCTCACAGGGCCTCAGCCCTTCCTGCCTAGCAATTCTAAATAAATAATCTGCGTGCTAAGTATTTGCTCAGTGTCTGTCTTGGCTAGATCCCCGCCAAGCTGTGGGAAGGTGGAATCTGTCTGTTTTGCTCACTGCGGAGGGTCTTTGGCTGGTGCTCGACAAGAGGGAGTCCGTGGGTCCCCTTCCTCCTGGTCCCCTTGCACAAGCAGCATTGGGGAGGATATGAGGGTTCCTAAACACCCCACAGCAGGGTTAGGCTGTTCCAGAGTTAAGGACAGGTCAGAGGGACCATGGCTCAAGGTGCTGTAAGGGTCACACCTCACAGGTTCATGAGCTCAAACTGGAAGCCCATATGTGCAGTGAATACACCACACTCACCCATGCACACCTGCCTGATTTCTACCACCACCAACAGCATCCAGACAGCATGACCCAGAGGCTCCTACCCTGACTGGGCTGAAACTGGACTTGGTGAAACCATGGCATTAGAAGCAGCCACCTGGTATAGGGCATCCTCAGGCAAGCCACCAATACTCATGACAATTGCCACTTCCTGGGGCATCTGCCAGCCAAAGCAGCTTTTATTCATTCTTTAGAACTCCCAACACTCTCTACAGGGTTCACTGCTATGTCCCCACTTTACAGATAAAGAAATTATGGCTCAGAACAACTCATTGTTAGATCAAAGACAACACAGCAAGCACACTGCAGAGCTGGGATTTGAACTCGTATCACAGAGGAGGAGGGAGGGGCCAGCACATACCATACTTGTCCCCATCCTCGCCGCGGGCACTGATCCTGCGGCCCAGGACCTGGATGTGTTTGCCACTGGTCCGGCTGTAGAGCTGGTACAAACGCAGCTGCTTACGGCTCACATCGTCCCGAGCCCGCGTCTGGTTCTCCACATGGATGCGGAAGTCCACGTTCTCCTCGGCTGCCAGCACCTAAGCAGGGAAGGAGACACTGTGAGTGGGCCGCACTCACAACTGACAGCGAGGCCTCCTCTCCGCCAGCTCAGGCCAGGCCTCAGTAGATGCTTATAACCACTCCACTCCGACCCCTATCTCACAGATGAGGCAACTGAGGCTCAGAAAGGCAAGCTGCCCAAGGCAGGCCCAGCCAGGAAGCACCAAAGCTCGGAACTGGGCCTAAGTCTATTTAATTTTTCCTACCACAGCCCCACATAGAAGCACAGCTTTGTAGCCCGTTTCTCACGTGACCTCAGGCAACCGTTTATTCTGTCTTGGGTTCCTTCTTGGTAAAAGGGTAGCTCAAACCCCAATTCTGGTGCCATGCCAGGATTGCTGTGAGGCTAAAGTGAGTGGATGGGAAGGAAAGGACCGACATCATCTAGCCATGAGGGCAGAAGAGGGGCAGAGAACTGCTGGCTGGGTTTTGGGCAGGGAAGGAGGGCAGCCTGGCAAGTCCTAATTAGGGGGCCAGTGGGCCAGAGTGCATTGTGACTCCCCCAGCATCAGCTGCCAGGGACCCTAAGGTCCTCCCCACCCCATGGGTCCTCATGCTCACTTGGATGAGGCCCACATACCAGGCCCCTCTTGGAGAAGCCTCCACTGTGCACCACCCATGGAAACTTCCAGCAATGCTCCCGGCTTAGCTCCCCTCTGTCCACATTCTCCCGGAAGCCTTCTCTGGCCAGGCTTGATTTCCCTCCTCACTGCTCTGCTGATCTACTCCATTCTTGCCCTCTGCCAATCCATCCTCCACTAACCCAGTACTCTGATACAATCCTCCCCTCCACTCTTCCCAGACTTCCTGTTGCACTCAAATGGAGGTCCTCACCACAACCTCCAGGACCCACAAGTGAGAACCCAGCTGGTTTTCTACCTCTTCTTCTTACTGCTCTACCCACACCTGCTGCACTGGCCATTTTACCACCCTGGAGCCTTCCAAATGCCAAGCATGCTTCTGCCTCAGGGCCTTTGTACTTGCTCTTCTCTCTGCTCTGATGCTCTTTCTAAACCTCCATACTCTGCCCCTACTTGAGCATCTGCTCAAAACATCGCTCAGATAAGCATTCCTGGACTACCTTTCAGAGGCAGCCCCCACCTCTGTCACTTACCGTGTTTGACCACATTTTGTTTATTTCCAGCACTCACTGACTTGGCAAACCAGCTGCCAGCCTGGTTTTTGTTTGTTTGCCCCTCCCCTCAGGCTGGTGGCTATTTCTCCAGCACCTAACAACACATACACTCAAACACTGTCAGTGAATGAATGAATGAATGATTAAACAGATGAATGCTGACAAGACTTGGAGCCCAGGTGTGACATTTAGCACTAAATCAGGTTCTCCTACAAGCTACTAATAGCATGCATTTTCCATCTCACATTAACCACAAAACCAAACAGGTCGTGACAGCATCGTTGCTTTGTTCTGTGCAGCTACAAAGCCTGGTACAGCGCTAGGCACATGGTCCCACCATACCGATTCCTGGGACTCTGGCAACCCAAGCATCTATCTCACCTCTCCGCTGTAGGTTTCCAAGGGCAAGGAGCATGTCTTCCTCACTGCTATGGCCCATACACAGCCCCGGGTCTCTGAGCCCACGCTGACTAGCAGGTCTCCCACCCCAGCCTAAGCCTCATAGACACCTCAGCAAAACCACATTACTGAGCCCTCACAATTGTCCTCCAGCTGGAATCCTCATCCCACATTACAGACAAGGAAATTAAGGCTGAACAGTTTAAGAGATTCAATTACAAAGCAAGCAACACAGAGTTAACCCTAGGCTTTGGGGAGTTTCCTATGCACCCTCCGTCAGGGCACCATGCCCTAGTGCTGCCAGAAGCTCACCCCAGATGCAAAGCCCAGGGCATGGGGATAGCTCTCTAGCTAAGAGAAGACTTAAGCCTCTCTTAGCCTTAGTTTCCTCTCCTCTGAAATGAGTGTAATAATAATGGCATCCTATGGGGTGCACGATTAAATCTGAAAAAGCAACACAGGCAATAGTGATACACAGCTGTAATCCTAGCACTCTGGGAGGCTGAGGCAGGAGGATTACAAGTTCAAGCCTGACCTGGGCAACTCAGCAAGATCCTGTCCCAAAATAAAATTAAAAAAAGAAAAAGAAAAAAGGCAGCATGGTAGGGACTTGGAGCCATGCCTGGCACACGGCAACCACACAATGAATGTAAAGGTACCCTTCTAGGATACCCTCCAAATGAAGCCCAGAAAACCAAGTTACAGTCTGGAAAGATGCTACTGCTTTTGTGAGCCCTGAAAACCTGGTGTCATGGCAACATTTGTCACCCCATTTAAAAGATACGGAAACTGGGGCTCAAAAATGTTCTGTGCATTACCCCATGGGGCAGGACCTGCCCTGCTGACCCGTGAGGTATCTTCTCTTCATTTCCATCAGCTGCAATGGCCCACCCAGGTTTCATAGCCTAGATCTGATCCCCAAGACCCCTTACCACCACTTCCCATCCTGATGCTCAGGAAAGTAAGAATTCTGGGGCCCATGGTCCACACCTGGAGGGCATCTGTCCCTAAAGGTCCCAACCTGTGGCCTCTGACCTTCCTGGAGTGACTTCAGGAGGTAGCCTGGCCCATCCCCTCCCCCAAGAGCATGCATCCAGCATCCCCCTCTGTCCTCCAACTCTCCTCCTGCTCACAGGAGACCTTATCGACCAGAGGTCAAACCAATCTCCTCACCCCGGGTCCCAGAGGGGAGCTGCCTTGCCCCAGAAGCCAGCCTCTCATTAATGATTTTCTTCCTGCCCCACTGGACAGAGACAGCATGGGTGACCCAGGGTCAGCAGGGGGTATCGGGTGGCCCTTCCCCAGGATATGGGAGGAACAACAATCCATCTTGCCCAGCTTCCACCACTGAAGCCATACTCTGTGACCAGATTAGTCCCCAAGGAAGTAGCAGGGGTGGCCTGGACTGGAAGCAAGGTCTTTCCCCCAAGAAGTAGGAGCTTCCTAGACAAGGCCTTTGTGGGGCTCAGAGAACCTTGCCTCTCTTCACCTGGCTGTAACCTGCCTTCAGGCACCTGTCCTGGAAGCCCTACCTGCCCCCTGACCTCAGGGGTGGAGGACAGTGCTCTGGACACACCACTGCCCCCAGAGCCAACCTGACTGCTTCATCCCCAGGTCTCAGCTCTGCCCCCAGGAGGCAATCAGCAAATGCTTGCCAAATGAATGTGCCTAAAAATGAGGGACACCTGAAGGCCAGTGGTGGCCTCATCCCTTACTACCCAGAAGAACAGGGTGGCCAGAAGAAGGATGGCCAGGAAGGTTCTATGGCATGCTGTGCTTTTCTCTGCCCTGGGAACTGTGCTAAAAAGCCCCCACAGTTGACTCAAGAACACATACCACGCAGGGCTGCCTCGGTGACAGGGACATCTCTGGTCCCATTAGCTGGGTGGCAGGTTACTTGGCCTTGATCCCCAAGAGGGAGCTTATCTTTGAAGGATTCCCAGACAGTCAGAGCTGTTGTTGGCCTGCTAACACCCTTAGTTATCAGGGATGCCCGAGCAAAATCCAACTGCCACAGCCCTCACTAGGCAAGAAGGCTTGGCACATGGAGGATGTGTCCTGCAGAGGGAAGACGCCTCAGCCACCCCACCCTCCCCTCACACCACACGCAGAGCATCTCCTGGGTCAAAGTAGCTTTTCCCACCACAGGGTGACCCTACAGTTCCCCTGCAGCCTAAGAATCCAGCTATCTCCACCTGCCCCTTCTCTATCCTAAGGACTTCAGCTGTTGTGAAAATATTCATTCCCCAAACCAGAAGCTGCACAGAGCCAGCAAGCACCAAATGATTCAACCCTCTTTCCAGGTCTGCTAGAGTGTCAGGATCCAGAGACACCAACCCGGCACTCTGCACCAGAGCCCACCGCCATCTGCTCCTCTCCTTGGGCCACTCTTAACGCACAGCAGGATTCAGTCCTTTGCTCAGAACCCTCACCTGGCTCCCACTTCCTGCAGCACTATGTCTGATGCCATCCTCACTATCGGGCCCTGCCTACTTTCCAAGCCTCCTTCCTTAGACACCTGATCAGGAACCTGACACGGGGTAATGAGGTGCTGCCAGCTTGCTGAGATCAACCAAGGCATCTGGTCCCTCCAGAGTCTGACACCCACCAACACTCCCCCTGGCCTGAGGACTTCGGCCCATGATCTCTGCATGTTTGCAGGCTTCCTGCTTCTCTCCAGGCCACATCTCCACCTCTCACAGGCCTCCCACACATCATGCGTCCCCTAGGTACACAACACCAACACGCGCCACACACCTCACCACCTGCACAGTCATTCTGTGTGAGGTGTGAGGCCTCGGGTGCCCCTGGCTCATCTCCCATTACCAACTCACTGGATTTCTTTAACTCTCAGTTTTCTTGTTGGCAATAAGGTGCTTGCTTATAATGTTAACTGCAGAGGGGCTGGGGATTTAGCTCAGCAGTATAAGCACCTCCCTGGCAAGAGCAAGGTTGTGAGTTCAATCCCCAGTACAAAAAAAAAAAAAAAAGATAACCACAGAGAAAGACTATACTAGACATGATAGCCATGATATTTTTTTTCTTTTCTTTTTGTCTTTACACAGCCATGATTAATGCAGCACTTGCCCTGTGGTAAGAACAATTTTAGGTGAACAATTCTACAGAATCACTCCAGCCATCCTAGATCTGATAGGATTATGACCCCCATTTGGGGAAACTGAGATTCAAGGAGGGTACATTGCCAGGCCTAAGTCACAGAATTAGTGAGAAGGGGACTCAAGGTTCAAATCCAGCTTCCCTCTGTCTAGAATTCAAGCTCTCCACCACTTTACCCAGGCCCTCTGCCATTCTTCCTTCTCCGCCTTGCCAACCTCTTTCTCTACAGCGCTTCTCCCTTATCCTTGGTTTCAGTTGTCCCTGGTCAATGAAGGTCCAAAATGATTCCACGGAGGGCCAGGGATATAGCTCAGCAGTACAGTGCCTGCCTGGCAAGTACAAGGTCCTGAGTTCAAGTCCCCATTCAAAGAAAGAAAACAGAAAAAATTATTCCATGGGGAATTACAGAAATCAACACTACATTTTGTGCCATTTTGAATAGATGGTGAGACCTCAAGTCATCTCTTTGTCCAGCATATCCATGCTATATATACTACCCACCCATTAGTCACTCAGTAGTCACCTCAGGTATGAGATCAATTTTCTCATAGCACAGTGTCTGTACATGCAGTTCAGTACTATGTATCCTTGTTTTCACACAAACACTGGGGAGCTAGAAATGTGCCCTTACAGATAAGGGGGAACTACATTCCAGGACACCTACCGGTTCAGAACACAAGCCAGAGCTGGCATGGGGGTTAATATCCATGAACGAATGGGCTGGATGCCTTGAGCTCCTACCTGCAAGACAGAAGGATGGGGTCCCACTGCCCTCACCCACCCAGGTCCCTGATCTCCGAGGCCTCAAGCAGCATGAGCTCATGCCCCAGGCTGCCTGCCCTGAAAGGAAAGGTGGCTTCAGTCAGGATCAGCAGCCCACAGACTTCCAGGGATATGCCCCCACAGCCTGCTTCCTCCGGCAGCAGGCCAACCTCACTGAGGGCTTCAGAGCTGCTCCAAATACTGAATTCAAACCCGAGATCTTCCCTAGCAAAGTGAGCACCCTTCTTGGCCCCAAGTCAGCTCCCCAAACTCTTCCTCAAAAGCAGCCTGGATTCCAGACTAGGGGCTGCTGCCAGCCATAGTGCTCTGAAGATCCCCATCATCAGTACTCACATTGGCTCCCACTTACTGTGCACCTGCTCTGTGCCAGGGCCCAACTAACCAGGCATTTGCCAGGCACGGTCTCCTTACTCCTCATGTAACCTGAAAGATGCAAACTGTTACTATCAATATGCTCCGGATGACACAGAGACTCAAAGAGGCAAAGGACTCACCTAAGTTGTACAAAAAGTGACCAAGTCAAGATCTGAATCTATCTCAGTATCAAAAGCCCTCGAATTCCCACCTCACCCCCACTTAGTACTCCTGTGTAGAAAGAGGAAGACTGGACCCACCTCAAGTCTGGGCTTGACCCAGATGGGCACCTTCTCCTCCTCTCAGCCCCCTCTTCTGGCCTCTCCCTTGTCACACTCACTACACCCAAGTCAGCCAGGACAGAGACTGAGGTTGCAAAGGGTCCTTCCCCACCCCCAGCCTATGCATTAAGCTCCCAGGCCTATCAATGTATTGATTGGCAGGGCCAAGCCATCTGAATGTGTGGGGGCTCTGCCAGATGGGGGCTGGGCCTGGGGTGAGCCACCCTCTCCCAATACATCAGCCTTCTCTGTATAGATGGTCAATATGGGTGCTGCCGGGGTAGGTGTCCACCTGGAGTCAGCCTGGGTTGGGGCAGGACCTGAGCCCTTTCTCTTCCTTCCTCTCCCTCTTCCAGCCAATCCGTTTCATTTCTATCTCCCTTAAACTCTTGGGTGAGCAGAGTAGTCATCCATGCCTGCGAGATGACAAACAAGCCCTTCATTCTGGCACCCGATGCCCACCAGGGCTTTGAATCACTCCCATTCCTAAACTGGATGCTCCATCTACCCCAACAGGCTGGAGTTCTCTGAGCACATCAGGCCATTCTGTGCTCTGAGGCAGCACTGTTGTATTGTGTGTGCCCGTGATATCTTGACACACACACATACACACAGGTCCACCATGTCCTTTTTACCTGGCTTGCTCCTGTTTCAAGGTTCAAATGGGGCATCTTCCCTGGCCCACTTACCTCACCTCAGAGTCTCTTTCTGGGGCTCTCATCACAGAACCCAACGTACCCTTAAACCCCTAAGGTCCTCTTCTCCAGCACCTTGTCCTCAGTGCCTCTTCAAATCCCAAGGGTTGGGACAGGATCTGACCCCTGGTGCTGGGGGTGAGAAGGCTCCATCCCTGACCCAAGCCTAATCCTCAGGGATCTGCGACTGCCCCTGCATGCCAGGTCAGAGCCAGGTGTCTAGCACCTAGGGCACAGGGCAGTCCTCACCTGGCCTCTAGAGACTGGATGCTGAGGGACACAAGTGCCCCAGAGCCCAGTGACAACTGCAGTTCACAGTCACTTAACACTCACGATGGCCCAGCGCTGTGCCAAGTATTCCCTCAGGGGACCACAATGTGCCCTTCCCGCGACCTGAAGTGGGAAGCACTATCTCAGCGCCCAAGTGAATGAGGGGCAGTCGGGAGGCCAATTAATCTGCTGGGTCACACAGCTGCTAACAGAGGTGGGGTGAGACCCAGCAGACCAGGCCAAGAGCCCTTTCTGTCCCTGTGAGCCCTGACAGAGAACACTCACAGGACCATGAGAAAGTACCCTGGGATTCCAAGGCAGAAGGGGGACAGGAGTGGGGGAGGGTGGTCAATCAGCCGCCCAATTGTCAGCCATCTCTTCTCAGGGAACACCGAGGAAAGAGCTGAGGCCTGGATGTCTGCGTTCATCTCAAAACCCAGCTCTGGGCCAAACAGGCAGCAGTGTCCTATAGATGTCTGTGGATGATCATGGGGAACAGCGCACATCTGAGTGCCTGCTGCACACCTGGGCCAGGACATGGATGGCTCCCATCACTTTCACCAACAAGCCAAAAGACTAACATTATTATTTCTATTTTGCACATGACGAGGAAATAGAGACTCAGAGAGGTAAAGGACCTTGCCTGAAACCACACAGCTTGTAAGTGGTGGAGTGGCAATTAAACCCACACCTAAGTCCAAAGCCTATGCTGCAACACAGACTGAAGGAGGCCTGAGGTGCCTGAGCCAAGAGATGTCTCCTTACTAGCTTTCTCTAGTACCTCGCAGCACGTGGTACACTAAAACACACAGCTTCTAATTGATCGGGCAATTGCTACTACTCATTTATTGTTAACCCCTGTGCTAGCTACTCTGCGTGCAGCACCCCATTCAGTTCTCACAGTAACCCCTAAGAAAGAGGTGTTTCTCATTACCCCATTTTACAGATGGGGAAAACCGAGGTGCGAATGGTTGAAGATTAAGGAATACTTGCTGAACAGCTGCTAAGTAGCACAATCAAAGCCAGGTATCTCCTACACTAAAGCCTGTACATTAAAGCACCATGGAAGCCACACAGCTCACCTTGCTGACACCAGTTAGGTAAATCAAGGTTCTGAGAGAAGTCTGGGACAGAACCAAGATTGGAACCCATGGGCCCTCGGTGTCCTTCAGTTCTGTGGCCCTCAGGAGAGGCTTGTCTTTAGCCCCAGCCTCCACATGGCTGCGTTTTAACTGGGTCTGGGATCTTGTGACTCTTAGATGCCAGAGCACAGCAACTACCAGCAAGCCTGACTATAGCCCAAGGGGCCCACTTACCTGCTGATGTCCAAAACAAATTCCCAGCCTCAGGCCAGAGCACTGACAGCAGGCCTAAACCTGGACTCAGCCACACAACAGGCCCTCAGCATGCCCTTTCCCCCAGTGGCCTGCCGTGAGCCCCTGCGAGTTAGGGCAGAGTGGCCCAGAAAACATGATCGAGCTCTAGAGATTCACAGAGCAATCTACAGGAAGGAGCTGGTCAACACCCAGCCACCCACCCACCCCTGCCCCATGATCAGAGGGTGGCAGGGCCCTCCCAGAGGAGCACTTACTATACCTGAGCAGGGAACAGGACAAGGGAATCCTCCTGGGGCCAGGGCAGAAGGGCTAAGAGTCTGGAACTGCAAACTGGAGTTCCGCCTATGCAATTGGCCTTAGGTATTAGAGACATTTTGTTGGTTGTTTTTGTTTGTTTGTTTGTTTGTTTGTTTGTTTTCCCATTTGACACATGCAGAGGCTGAGACCCAGGAGGGTTAAGCATCTTGCCCAAGGCTACACAGCAGAGAGAAGGCAGAGTCACAATGAGAACCAGGCTGGCTGACTCCGAAGCTATCTTTTAATAAGCCTGGGTCTTGGAGCCTTTCTCTGGGACCAAAGGAGGTGACTAGATGCCCCCAAGCCTCCTGTCTTCATCTGTAGAACTCTCTAACTCCAAGCTGGCTGGGAAGCTTCACTTGGATGACGACGTGAGAAGCACCTGGCACACGGTGAGCCTGTAATGCCACCCTGGGGCATTACAAGCACTGTCACTGCTATTGTCATCCTTAGCCTGATGGCCTGCACCCAACTCCCTCCACAGGTCACCAGTCCTGCAGAGGACAGGCCTGTCCTTTGGACCCTTCCAGCCTCCAGAGCTGCCTGGGGCAGAGAAGCAGCTGCAGTGGTAACGCGGACAAGCTGCCCTACGAGGTCGTCGGCCATGACACATTTCAAACATCTTCCTCTTTATCTCCAGGTGAGCAGGTGACACTCAGGGGCTCCAAGAATGCTGGCAGAGAGCCCCTACCCCTTTCCCTCCACACTGGAAAAAGGCTGGGAAGGAAATATCCCCAGGCACTCCTACCTCTGCAGCCTCTCAGACCCACACACGCCAGGAGCGCGAGAGCCTGCGGACCCTGAGACAGGTGTCCTCAACCCCAGAGAGGCTCGCCTGGGCTCCGGTCACTCGCAGTCCCAGAATCTAAGCAGGCGGTCCCTAAGGACTCCACCATGCCTCCTGGGCCTTTCCCCGACCAGTGTTCTTTCTAAGTAACTTCATGATTTTTTCTGAAAGTCAGCTTGGCACAGTGGCATGAAGAGCATCAGCCCGGAATCTTGCCTTTTTTTTTTCTTTTGTCTTTTTGAGACAGGCCAACCTTGAACTCACTTTGTAGCCCCGGCTGACCTCAAACTCACAGTGGTCTTGTTGCCTCAGCCAAGAGTCTTACTTTTTAACCATGACCTCAAACAAATCCCTTCCCCTCTGTGTGCCTTGCTCTCTCCACCTGCCTCATCTGCTTGTAGGACAGATGGAGGGATGAAAACAGCTTCCTAATGTGAAAGAAGCAGCTCCCTTTTCCCTTAGGGGAATCATTTCTCCTCCGCCTCGGTTTCCTCCTCTGTTAAATGGGAAGACGAATCCTGCCTCACTACACTTCAAAGCACTGGGGTGGGGGAGCAAACAAAGGCCTATGAACCTGGCAGTGTCTCCTTCGGACTTAGAGCTGGGAGGCCAGGGAGTGGCCAGGAAACTAGGTCTATTCCTTGGGCTATAAGGATGCTGGCTCCTGGAAAAAACTGCTGAGGGGAAACCCCACTGACTGGACAGCGGGATGGTGTCACTTTACAACATTAAAAACACCATCCAACAGGACACTTTCCCACCTTTGTCTTGCCTCAGAGGACACTGCCCCTGGAGTCTTGGGCGATCTCAAGGAAGTTCTAACATCCCTGAGGAGGCTGGAGGTAGGGGTGGTGAGGTGGAGGGGGATGTGGGAAGGAAAATTCCCAATCTGAACACATCTCACACCAAAAGGAAGTGGCACCAGGGGAGGGACAAGGGGCTGGCAGAAGGGACAAGAGGCTGGAGGAAATCCCCCCGCCCTGCTCTGGCCCTCCTCAGGCCTGGCCTGTCTGGGGAAGGCTAGGACCTAGCCGAGCCTGGCGGCAGGAACAATGTCAGGCAGGTGCCAGCAGAGCAGCGTGAAAGGCCCAGCCCGGTGTCATTGTCAGAGCTCAGCCAAGTGCAGAAAAGCAATTTACTGGTCACGCCGCCTGCTCCCACGGAAATTTTTAAAATTCTTCCGATTTGAGCTATCTGCGGTGTCCTGAGTCTTGTGGAGACGGGATGAAGGGATTTTATTAAATTCCCAACTTCCCGCTTCCCAAGGTGGCCGAGGCTGAGGGCAGGCTCACCACACTAGGGGTGGGCGGAGGAAGCTGTCTGGCATTGAATGTGCTCATGGAAACGTGGCTTGGGGGCAGGGTCCCATCCTGAGCCTGGTAGCCGAGGGATAGGAGGAGAAGAACCCAGAAACTCCACGGCTAAGACTGGACCAGTACCCCGAACCATGAAATGGAGGTGGGAAGGGCATAGGTATGCCCATTTCCCAGGTGAGCAACATGCCTTCCCGGGTAGATGAAAAACTGTAAAACTTCTTCTACCACCATCACATCAACCCCAGGGCCACCATCTTCACAAAAGATGAAACAGATGATACTGACAGGATGGAGCTGATATCCAGGACTAGTCCGCATGATGGCCCTGCCCTGCGCTCCTTCCACAATACAATGAGGCCTCCTTGACCCCTGTTCACACCAAAATGCTCCAGTGGCTGTCACCTAAGTGCACACTCCCCAGAACGTGACCACTTTCTGTGTATCTGACCAACACCACCTCTGCAAGGAACAGATTCCAGAATCCTAGCAACCTGCATTCTCATCTCTGCTCCTAAGGGCCATCCCACCTTTGTCCCTAAAGTGTAAATGGGGACAAAGCATGCCAACCTTGCCTGAAACCCCACTGCCAAGGTAACATTGCTTTACCTTTTAGAGATTCAGGGTGCTTTGCATGCTATTTTTTTATGCAGTGTTTCAGGAACACCCTCCCCCAAATCCCATTCCTAGGTATCCCAGGGATGCATGGACCAGGAGTTAAAAACACCAGCCCTGGAGTAGTTCAGATGTGAAAAGGCTAGATAGGACAAAGGAAGGGAAGGGAAGGCAGGCAAGAATGGAGGCTCTCTCACCTGCCTTGAAAGCTGGCTCTTGACCACCCAGCTTTTTCCTAAGATGCTCTAGCTCTGGCCAAGAGATGGAAGCACAGAGTCCAGACTCCCTCCCTCACATTCTCTTCAGAGAACACAAAGACCACCCAGTAGCCCTCCTGGGCCCCACTTCAACAAGATCCAAGAGCAGCAGGCATCCAGAGGCTTGGGCAGCAAGGCTCAAAGGCCTCCCCCATGCCCATGTCATCAGCTCCCACCCCCAAGCTACATACTCAAGAAAGGAGCTTTCCCCCAAGCCAGACAAGCCAAGCCCCTGGAGTGACCCCAGAGCATGCCCTCTGCTTGAGGACTCAGCTGCAGACCAGGCAGACCATGCCTGGTACTGGCCTCTTTCTCTGACACCAGCTATTCCCCACCCTATCCCCCACCCCCATCACCACACAGGGTCACATCTGCTTTGGCAAACAGCCAGTCTTAAGTTACTGACTCCAGTTATATTGATTCAAGAAGTCACTGGGGACCCCATCCTAGCCAACAAGAGGAAAGAACGCATCAGTCTGTCCATCCATCCATCCTTCCAGCCCCCAGCCCCCAACCCCAACTGGCTGGCCGCTATCAGGATGGTAATATCGTCTCCCAGGAGAGGGAAAGGAGATGAGACACCACCAGCAAACACCGCAAGAGGCTTCTGGGTCTCAGGCACTCAACACTCACACATTTCTTGTACCAGAGCACTGGGAGAAGACCACGTTCCCATGCGCAAAGTTCTCTCTGGACATCTGCAGAATCCCAAAGGCTAAGTAAGGCCTAACCATCTCACCTGACCCTGGAAGGACACCTGCCTTTACCAGAGGGGGAAGGGCTGACGATCCTCTTTTGGCCAGTGTCCAGCTCCTCCTCGGTACTCTCCCTCGCAGCTCTAGGTAAGTGGGGGGCTTGGGCAGCTGGGCTTCCTATTCCCTTCGCGCACCCCCTCTCCCCCCACCACACTGAGGCAGCTCTGGTCTGGTTCTAATCGGGGCTGAAGTCGGCTCCCTCTTCCCCTCTTCTCCACCCCCTCCCCTTTCCCTTCATTTCCACGGCTTTGGAAGCCTGAGCGTTCCAACTGTCTGCGTGCCAAGACCTTCCCGAGTCTGAAAGCTGCTGAAGTAACAGATCAGATTTTAGCAAGTGCTTTCCAGGCTGAGCGCCAAGCCCTCTTCTGATTCACGGAGTGCAAAAGCGAACGGGGAGCAGGAGCAGGCGGGGAACCAGCCCAGGGCTGCATCACCTTGGGTGAGGGCGTGCGGAGCGAAGCTGCTCCCGGACCGGCCTGGGGCCGCGGCAACTGCCCCTCGGGCGGGCTCGCTCTCTCTCTCTCTCTCTCTCTCTCTCTCTCTCTCTCTCTTTCCTTTGAAACCACAGACTAATTTACAACTGAACCTCTCTTGACTCGAAATACACTCTTGCAAGGAGCCTTTTTGTTTGGAGGTGCGGCGAGGTTAGAGGACAGTTTGCAGACAGACAAATCTCTAGGTTGCAACTCCTCGCCAGCTGCAGGCAGGGCTCTGAAGCCAGGCTCAATGCGGGACCCTCCTCCCAGCCCAGGTCGTCAGGGCCGGCGGCAGCCACGCCGGCTGAAGCCCCTCAGCAGAGCACGGTGCCCTTGGCGGGTCCCCCGCCCGCGCGGGGCGCACGCGAAGCCGCCCTGGGAACAGGTGCACTGGGCTCTGAGCCCAGCAGGGGTGGGGCGCGGCAAGGGGTGCGGCCCGGGGGAGGGGGGTCTGCGTGCACAGCAAGGGAGAGGCGGGGGTGAGGGGTGTGCAGAGCCAGGAACCCACGTACCTGTACCTGGAAGCAGAGCAACAGGAAGTGTAAACACCTGCGGGAGAGAAATGGAGAGGCGGTTAGTGGGACTTGAGGGAGAGGGGCGCGCGGACAGACAAGCAGGCGGAAAGTCAACAGACGGGCGCACAGACACAGGGCACTCGGACAGACGGCGGCAAACAGGGCAGCCCCGCACGCGGGCGCTTACAGGCAAGAGCAGGCGGAGGGCGCTGAATACATCGCTGGGCGGGGGGGAGGCGGCGGCTCCTAGCCCAGCCTGTACATGTCCGCTCCGCGCGGCCGGGACCGGGCGCCTCCGCCGCCGCCGCCGCCGCCGCCGCCGCTGCTGCTGCTCCCTCCTCGCCGGCTGCTGCTGCAGACTCTCCTGCTCCGGGGCGCTCCGCGGCGCGCCCTGCGGCATCAGCGCCCCGCGCGGCTCCTCCCGAGCTCTGCGCCCTCCGGGCTGGCGCAGGGGCTGCGGGGCGGCCGCCGCTGAACTGGAGGGGCCCGGCCGGTGCAGGGAAGCAAGATTACAGCTGGCCGGCAGTCCGTCTGGACGTCCGCGGGGGACTGGCTGCCCGGCTTACTCCGGGGGCAGCATAAGCGGCGCGGGTGGAAGCCGGGGCGCAATCTTTGGCAGGGACGCGGGGATGCGCTGGGCCAAGGGTCAGCGCTCTGAGGCTGGGGCGCGCGGCTGCAGCGCGAACGCGTCACGGCCGCTCCGTCTGGGCGCCCGCCGGCTCATGTCTCCTCCTCCGCCTCTCTCCGGCCGTGCGCATCGCCGCCTCCCACCACTGGCGGCGGCCGGGGCGTTTTCTACGCGCGGGCGGCGAGGGGGCGGGGGGGCCGGGGGCGGGTCCGGGCCCGAGCCGGCACAATGAGGATGCGGGGCCCGGGGGCTCCCCCCTCGGGGCGCGGCCGGACGGGCGCTCAGCTCGCCTGGGTGCGCCGCGCCCACATCAAAGGCGGTCCAGCCAGCTACCCTGGCTTCCTCGGCCTCTCTACTGCCTCCTCCACCTCCTCCTCCTCCACCTCCTGGCGGCTCCGGGTTGGTGGGGAAGCTCCGAGACTCCCGGCGACTGGACCAGCAGCTCCGAAGTCAGAAATCCTCAAGGCTGGAGCTGGTGAGCACTGGAAGCCGTCGAAGTTCCGCGCCCAGGCGCAGTGACTCGCACACCACAACGCAAACGTTGGCTGAACTGGGCAGGCGGTGGTCTCCAAAGAACCCAGTTAGATGCGGAGGGAGCGCCTTCACTCACCCACCGACTCCACTCACACACCCACTAACCGGGAGAGGGTGGGTCAGTGCCGGTCAGTCCCCAGTGGCTCCACTGAAGTTGGGGGGAGTCGCTGTTACCTTCCCTGAGTCCACGCAAGATCGTGTTGTTTCCCAGCCACCCTCTCGGCGGGTTGACCATGCTGAGTGTTCTTGCTCCCTTTTCCTCTTGGCTGCTGGAGGTGGGGAAGGCTCCGGGTGTCTCCCCACCCCCTCTCCAGAGCGCTTGGGTAGGTTTGCGGGATCCCAGCTGGGAACTCTGGTAGGCACGCCAGCTTTAGAAACACACGGGCACCACCTAGCGGCTTCATGGCAGTACTGCAACCCCAGCTCAGGCGGGCTCCATTTCTGGGAGTAGCCAGGACTCTGGTCAGCTACCACTCCAGGACCTCTGCTCGCCTCCTCCAGAAAACCCGGACTAAGTAGCTTGATTCCTTTGATAGGACCTCTCTTAAAGACACTGGTTTTTACTGCCTTCAGACCCTGCCCACCACCCCAAAAATCCTGTATTTCCCACTAGCCCCAAAGTGTAGGTATTATCACCTAACTGTGTCGGTCTGGAGCCCCTATCAATAAGCCCCTAAGCCCCGCTAACAGAAACAGGTGACAGTGTGAGCAGAACAAGCTCAAAAAGCAAAATCCCAGGGATCGGGACAGTTAGAAGCCTCTGCGTGTACTGGCTGTGGGTGATACTCTCTCATTTTGCTAAGGTGAACTAGATGCTACAGAGGGGTGCTATTTCCTGGTCATGGACATGCATTACTTGTTCGAAGTATCAGGCCTCCCTGCAAAGCTATTTTAAGTTGCTGAGTGATGAGAAAATTCTTGTATGAAGCTGATTAATTGAATTTATGTCGATGTTCTGATTACCAGAACTTTCAATTTTCAACTAGTGGGCCAGGGGTTTAGCTCAGTGGCCTAAGTGGCTGCCTGGCAAGCGCAAGGTCCTGAGTTTGATCCCTGGTACTAAAAAAATTTTCAACTAGAAACTTCCGAATTTTTGGAGAAAATGAGCCTACCTCTAAATCCTTTGATGTAGTGATAGTTTCGACTTACACTTAAGTGCCGCAAGTACCTCCTGGCTATTTTAATTTGTACTACAACTGCTAAATGGTGTTGGCATGTAACTTTGTCCTGAAATACTTTGCCATCTTTTATCAGTGCTCAAGTAGTGTTGTCAGTTTCACCTATCACACATGACTGACCAAAGTCAAAAGCACTGTTCTGAGTAACAAGAATTGCAGGTGTTGGGTTTGAATGCTGCCTCCAACATTGGCTTACAAATTACTGGAATTTATAAGCCAATGTTGCTTACCTACAGCGCGTGGCTAAGGACAGTAATAACTCAAGAGGTGCAAAGCACCAGTGAGATCTTTCATTCTGGCACAGCAGGCTTCAGTTTAGACCAGTGATCATTCCAGGCTTTAGGTTTATACTTTGTTTTCATTTCATGAATCAAGTCGAAGCACCAAACTAGAATCTTGACTCCAAATTTAAGCACTTGGCTACATTTTTCCTTTTACCTTTCTCCTTAAGCCCATGAGTCAATTGAATAGGGATTTAGTGTGCTCGTGACACTTACCATTCAATTACTAGTATTGAGATTCTGTTCCAAAGCCCTGGTTGAACATACAAGGTCTCTACATTCACTGTGCTTCTACTAGGTAAACTGGGCGATACACACACAAGGAAAGAAAAATGCTAGCTTACCAGTGCTAAGACATCAGTGGGTTAAGATGGTAGAATATAGCACACTTGTACTGAAGACCCTAGTAACACGTAGGGTAACATAAGGCAGAGTAAGGTGAGACAGCCACAGGAGACAGTGAGATGACACTGCTAATGGACTGTACCTTATAGGAAGACCCTCATTAAGACATAAAACATCACTTTTCAGGTATTACATGTAACTTTTAATGTTTTAAATGTACAGTACAGAACTTTGACAAAAGTATCTATGTGTAAACATCACCTCTTTTCAGGTAAGCTATTCACCCCCAACTGCTGATTCCTAGGCAGACCCTTTCCATTTCATGCAGAACCATACAAGGTGACCTTCTGCTTCTGCTTCAGCTTCTGAGACTCAGTCACTGTTGCAGTTACCAGTAGCTAGTCCTTACTACTTAACAGCAAGGACATACAGCAACGTGACGGTTCACCAACAGTTTTAAAACTGAATTTTAATCAAGTTCCTCTAACAAACAATAAAATGTGCAAGTGACTGTAAGGAGGCCATTAAGGTTTTCAGTCCAATCTAGGCAAAAGGTATGGCAGCTTATTTAGACACATGCATTCAATCTCAGTAAATTGGCAATTTTCTGAGGGGTTGAACATTGTAACCCCTGGAATACTCTAGGACACAAGTTATGTGCTTAAATGGTCGGATACTTCATATGCTTTCAAATGTAAAAAAATACATAAACCAGCAGAGCACTCTTGCTTTCCAGCTCTACCCAGTCTGTGACTGATTCAGTGAGTCTGGGGAACAAATACTGTGGAGAAAACAGGTGGAGAACACCCAGCCCAAGAAGCTAGGACACAACAGCTTCAGGCAGTATCGTCTTAACAAGAGTTCTTTACAACAGTAGTCCCTTCTCAAAAACAGCTCTAAGAAACTATAGCATCAATATGGCAGCTGGATTTGGTAGCACACGCTTATAATCTCAGCAACTCAAAAGGCTAAGGTAAAAGGATCAAGTTCAAGGCCAACCTGGAAAATAGCAAGATCTTGTCTCAAAAATGAATAGAGAAGAGGACAGAAATATAGCTCAGTGCTCACTTGGCTTGATCTGATATCAAACTAAAGACTAGCTTAATTAGGATACATTTTGCGGTGTGAGACTCTTAACATTGTCCATGGAAAAGAGGGTTATACATACACCTTACTGAAGATGAGGTCTGTATTTTAGAGACACAAGGTTAAAGTCTAAGATTGCCTTTTAGGCAGTTCTTTACTGAAGAATAAATTGCTCCTGATTCAGCAAAGTCTGTAGTAGCTTCTAGAAGCACTGCAATACCTCTCTATAAACCTGCAACTAGCTAGGTCATTTGCATAATCTAGCTTAAAATATCCTGATACATCAGCCAACCTAGCCTATTCCTTTGCTAAAAGTGAACTGAGACTTTCCACTCAATATCTACTTTTATATTCAAAGGATTATAGAGTTTCTGACCTGTCAGCCAACCAATGCACCAACGCCCTTTGTGCTTGTCACAGATCTTCTCCCTTAGTTTTCTAAAGGGTTTAATAAAATCACAGCCTGCTAACCTAAAACACAGTAGTTAATCAATGCTCCCAAATGTGGTCTATAAATACCATTTTTAAAAGGGATCCAGGACTCCTCGGAGAAACACAAAGTCTAAGAACATGAGCAAGTTTAACCTGGAACATCTTATCTTTCTAGAAAGCAAGCCAGAGAGAAGACCAAGGCCTGTGACAGTTTTAAGGAAGCTTAAAGAGTATTCCAATAAAAAAGAGTGTATTAGCACGAAAAACTAATAGTTGATTTATGAATTTAAAAAAGAAAACTAATTTGGGATATACTGGTTTCTTTCAGAGGTTGAAATTGGCAAAGCAACAATAAGATGTTTTCTTCCAAAGGTATAAAGCCCTTCAAAAACAAAAAAGATTCCAGATTTGGAGGACCTGGGTTTTTGATCCTAGACATCACTGAGAAATAAAGAAAACTGTCAGTTCTTTAGATGACTTGAAAACCTTCTTTCTCTGCCCTTCTATAAATCTCTTCTGGAATCTAGAGGGTTGGTATTAGTTTCATTAGACAAGGGTCAAGAGGACAACCAGTCAAGCCACCTGCTTTCTCTTGTACTGGAAAACCCTTTTAGGTTTCTGCTATGTGAATTAATTAAAGCAAAAGAGTAAGTTTAAAACTTTGGGCACAAAGAACTCCAATATTAAAAGTTTCCAATCCCACATTTTTAAGACTTTAGAAAATGTTAACAGTATGTCATACTCCCTAACATCTGAAGTGATGCTAAAAAAGTTCTTGGCAGCAACTCTCCACCTGAACACCACCAACTTTTATTAAATTAAATGAACAGTATGGCAGACAGGAGGAAGGGCTAGAGATAGAGAGCAACAGCCTGGGTTTAGTCCCCAGTTTAAAAAGTAAAGGATTGTCCGGAGGTTGAGGCAGGACCATTGAGACTTCCAAGGCCAGCCTGAACTGCATAGTGAGACCCTGTCTCAAAATTAAAAAAAAAAAAATCTATCCAGCACAGCAGCATGTGACCATAACCCAACTACCCAGAAGGCTGAGGCACAAACGACAATATCTTGAGGTCATTAAATCTGAGAGGCCAGCTTGGGCAACAGGGTGGACTATCAAAAAAAGTTACATAATTTTTTAAAAAATGGAAATATGTTCCAGCAACGGAGTACAATAAACATTTACCACTGGGCATGGCAGCACAGGTCTGTAGTTCCCAGCACTTGGGAGGCTAAGGCATGAAGATACCTGTGAGTTCTAGGCCAGTCTGAACAGCAGAGCAAAATCCTGTCTCAAAAAGCCAAAACTCAGCAAGCGGAAGGATGAGCCGAAGGGTGAGCCCAGGTGGAGCCTTGCCCCAGCCCCGCAGGGCTCGTTCTTTTTTTGGGAGGTGGAAATGAACACAATGGCAGGAAAACTTCAGCCCTTAGGCCATGAGAATAAATGGTCTGGTTCACCCAGCACCCTGCGAGGTTAGGAGAAAAGAATCAGAAGGGGGAAAATAGCAAAAATGCCATGCATGCCTTTTTACTTTTTTCTGGTATAGTTTTGTGTTTTAATGAAAGGCGTTCCTCAGCCTCTCCAGCGTTTTGGTTTTGCACACTTCTGAGGTTGGGTGTAGATGAAGGGTCCTATTGGACTTCTACTCGGGCCACGTTTCAGGGGTGCGCCTCCCCAAGATGCAATTTCGCCGCTGGCTCGATGGGCTAGCGGTGCCTGGGTGGTGAGGACACAGGGGAAAGTTGGTCTCAACCACACGCCCTGCTGAGGTTCCTCCCTAGATTGTGCCTGCTTCTAGGATCTTGATTCCACCCTCTCGGCTGTGATTTTTCCTCCAGCCCTTCTAATGCAGTGACTTTTACAAGGCCTCCTCCTAGGTCGTGGGCTTAGGAAGTTTTGTTTTCCTCGTGACCCTGTTGGCCCCGCCACTCGGAGTTGGATTGTGCCTTGGAACACATCTGGGCTGTTCCCAACATGCGAACTTCCGGACGGACAAGCGGCACGCATGCTCCTGTCTCCTCTCAGAGCCGGCCAAGTCCCTGGCATACCATTCTGACTACTGCTAAGGTTTTAGTGTTTCTTGTAGCAGGGATGGATGGCTCTTGCACACTTCATATTACTCATCTTTTCTTTATAGTATCACTGTCTTCCAAATTGGCTTTGAACTTGTTTTGTGCTCAGCGTGGCCTTCAACTCTGGATCCTCCTGCCTCAGCCTTTAGTAGGATCGCAGGCCTGACACCACGCCGGCACATTTCATACTACGTATTCCTAACGCCAATGTTGCATTTTCTAGTGAGGAATGAGCTCGGAGAAGCTGGGTAACCTAACGGTACACATGAGCCTGGGATTTGTGGCTGTTGATCCTCAGCCAGTTTTCAGATTGGTGGGTGCAAAACTCTACCCTGGAGTTTTGCAAAGTCTCAGTGGGTCGACAGCTTGCTTTTCCAGTGGTGGCTGCAGTTCCCAGGTTGTAGGAGACTAATCACAATGGTGCAAAGTGGGGGACATTTCTTACAGGTATTTGCTTTTGGTGACTTTAAAACTAGATTTTAACCAAAAACAAACCGAACTCCTTAGTGTTTGCAAAACTAGTTGAGGGTTTAAATTTTATTACAAAATTAACCTCCAGTTTCACAAGGAGTCATGGATTTAAGCGCAAAACTAAACTGCAACGCTAAATAATGTTGGCTGTTTTTCCACTCCCATTCATGTATACATGTATTCAGGGCACAGATGTCTTTTTTTTCTTTGTTGGTGCTGGTTGGGTCTTCTGCATAAGACATTTATTATCTTCTCCCAGTGATGCCTAAAGCCTTCGTTCTCTTCAACACCCCAGAATCTGAGGTTTGGGTGAAAGGACCAGAACTTGGCACTTGCACTGTAAATATTAAGTGGGCATAAATCATCTGAGGTGACGAAGATAAGAGGTCTTTTTTCTGTTATTAAAAAAAAAGCCAAAAAAAAAAAAAGCATACATTTACCATCTGAAGCTTAAAGATATGAAAGAAACGTTTAAGTCCTGTTAATAAACTACAAATGACCACACATATGACATGTGGAAAACCCAAACACAAACAGTACTGTATCTGTTTTATTACTAAGATAAAAAAAAAAGGGTTTAACATATGCAGACCCTCTAACTAGTAGTAATTCTACCTACTAGCCTAGCCACAACCCTAAGTCAACTTTAGAAAAGGAAACGGGCCAGGGATTTAGCTCAGTAGCATAAACGCCTGACCTGGCAAACACAAGGCCCTGAGTTCAATCCAGTGCACGGGGGGGGGGGGGGGGGGGAGCATCAGAACAGACTATTTCAAGTCACAAACCCCATTCCACTTTTGATACAACCAATGAACCATCTGAGAAGTTAAAAATAAAACATAAAAGTTTGAACATTGTCTAAGTTTTTAAACAGAAAGGAGTGGGGGAAGACACCCAAAAGAATCAAAGAGAAACCCAAAGAACAGAAACACTAAACTCTTCCCCAAGAAAATGCCCCAGAACTAGAAAACAAACTCAGTCGGCCCTAAAGCCAGAACAAAAACCTCAAACTGAAATTTCAGAGACGCATACAAGAGAACACACTAAGACAGCAATGGAATAGGCAAAGTATGTAAGGTATGTTCTTATAGGAAAAAACAAAAAAACAGCTGAGAAGGTAGGCATAACGGCTCAGAAAACACTTCTCCCATGTATTTATACTAGGATGGGGTAGTATTTTCAACTTGGTTTGTAATACATGAAGCTAAAGTAGAATACATAAGCATATTTCAAGTATCAGCCTCTGAATGTCCACATTACCAACACATCTTCTTACTTCTACACATGGAAGATGTACTATTCTTGGACAAATTAAGAAGTCACCAAAACCATTTTCTGTTCTTGTTCTGTTGGAAGGCTGTTCCAGGCAGCTTCAACATGCCAGATTTCCTTTGGCTGGGCAAGGTCAGGTAGATGGGAAGTGTGAGTGTATCTTGGATGGAATACATTGCATAAATATTAACTGTTTACTATTAGGAGGTGGGTATGCATGCACATTAAATCCTCAGATGAAAACTGGGAATGCAGCTCAGTGGTAGAAGACTTGCCTAGCATGCATGAAGCCCTGGGGTTCCACTCCTAATACCATGAAAAATTTAGAAGGCTAGGCCAAAAAACATCTTTTCACTATTTAACATTTTAAAGTATATTAATTTCTTTGACAAAGTATAAATGTTAAATAAGTAAATAGAAACAGTGTTACTTTATTAAAATACTGAGTTTATTTCACATGTATATTTTTGTCTCCCCACCATCTCCATGTCTGACCACCACTACACTACTATGCCTTATGGTAACATTCCATACATACTTAAAATCAAGTAAAGGGTGGAGTTCCATCTTTAAAAACTAAACAGGCATTTCGGACAACACATTCTTGGCAATGGAACCTGGACAACATTTATCAAACACGGTAGGGAAAGTTCTCACTTTGCATTATAAAAAGGATAGCCAGATAGCAACTGATACAGAAATGAAATGAGACGGAAAATTTTAACAAACTGTTTAAACTGTTTTCTTAAAGAGATTTCCTCCACTGCCAGAGATCTTGAATAGCCTGGGAGAGAAAAGAATAACATTGGTTAACAGACCACAGTACTTCACAGATCAATAAATTAAACCCTGTGTCTTACAACTATTTTCTATTCTAATACAAAAATTTTGTGTTAAATAACTAATTCCAAGTCATACTCACGACATAATTTGAATATCAAATACTTCAAAATAAGATCAAAAGGTTTCAAATTTACAGTAGTAAAACTGAACAGTTTAAGGATTAAGAAAATCCAAATAATGGAGACCAATTTGATCAATGTTGCCACAATCAAACCAGCCCACACATCAACCATGCCAGTCAAATAAAAATGACAGAATGCTTTCTCCTCAGTGTTTACACTTTTACATAAAGGCACTAAAATCCATAGGCAGTAGTTTTTTCAGTAATTTGTGACTTTTTGCAAAAATTTGTTATTGTCTTAAATCCCATCTGAAAGGGATTCTATTAACTTTTATAAGCAGTTCTTTTTCATGAGAAAATTACTGTACAAAGGAATATTATGTGCACTATTACATACAATACCAATTATAAAAATGATTTAAGTTTTGTTACTATGCAGACTGAGTGTCCCTAATCTGAAAATTCAAAAATCAAAATTTTTAAGCATCAATATGTTGTTCAAAGTAGATTTCAAATGTTGAGTTTTGAGATTAGGGATACTCAACCTGCCATAGTAAGATCAAGCTATTAACATCTACCATTTCACTACTGCAGAACTTTCATGCTGGCACTTTGACAATACTGCTTTCTTTCAGAGCCAGGTGTGGTAAATACATGCCTATAAACCTAGCACTCAAGCTGGGGCAGAAGGATCACAAGGTTTTTTTTAGCCCAATCTGTAGTAAGTAACACCTTACCTAAATGATTAAAAAAAAAAAAAAAAAGATTAAGCAGTGAAGCTCAAGGCAAAAACCCTGAGTTCAACCCTTACTACTGCCAAAATAAAAAATACTGATGTACATTGTCAGATAAGCTACAGACTGATAGGACAGTATTTAGAAACCTCATGCAACTTCAGTTGTTACATCTTCAATTTTTCTTAAATTTTTAATCTTCACTTTTTTGGGCATTCAGTAGTTTAAATATCCTAGACTTAACTGTTAGTATACACAGATTTATGTCTTTATCTTCTCTTCCCGTGTATGATGAATTTTATATACATGAAATCTAGTAATTTAGATGCTTCTGCATTTTCCTTTGTAATTATGCATCTTCAACTGAAAACAAAAGTGCATATAGGCACTCCAAGTACATATAGCTCAGTAGCTGAATGCTTGCTTGGCCTTAGTGGACCCTAGGTTCTGTCCCAAACACCACAAAAACTCTTCAATTTTCTTCCATTGATAATGTATCTTTATGCAAGAATTACAAACTTAATGACTGCACTCAAGCTAATGTATAGAATGCATGATAAGCTTTCACTTGATCTTACCCTTTAGATTTTTCTTTTGCTTATTATGCAGAGAAAATTATTCTTTACCAATTCCTAGGAAAACAAACATACAGTACTGCCCAACAGCTAAATGAAACAGTATGGAAAACACTCACTCTTTTCATTAGCCTAATCAATAGAGTACCAAAAGTAAAACTTGAGCTCAGTAACCAAAAGTTAATTTACCAACTACAGGCAAAAAAGGTATACTGAAAAGTTATTTCCTCAGTGTGTGCCAACTAAATTCTTAAAAGGGTGTCCCTATATTTAAATTATCATCTAAGGTTACTAATCTTTTAAAAGGAACCAATAGTGAAAGGAAAAACAATAATAAATCACAATGAGAAATCAGAATTTGGTCACATCCTCAGAAAACTCAGTTACCTCCTGGTCAGTCATTCGGAAGCAATTCTTCACGTAATTGATGAACTTGGCTTCCACTTTGGGAAGAGAACCACCCTGTTGAGAAAAACAAAAACATTGCAGGTAACTATAGAAATGTTTTAAAGAGGTATCATTAGTTAAGTCCTCAAAGATCTGCACACATTGATGTACTTCTTTCCTTGCTCCTTTACCAGTCATTTTTTAGGCCTGGAAATACTTTGGGTAGTACACATCAGGACCATGGTCTTTCAAGCACCCACAAACAAAGTTAAAGGTTGAAATCATTCCAACAGCCACGAGAGAAATTATGAAATAAGCTACACTTGAAATTTTTATAGGCATGCAAACACAGCAACTTAACTTAGCTACCTATCTGTATCATCTAACATGTCAAGTTTTACCACAACCCTCTATATAATCCAGAACCAAACACAACAACCATGCCCTGTTTTGAGAACCATGTTCCAAGTGACCAAAATGGTTTTAAAGTGTTACCAAGAACCTCAGCACAATGCTAATCTCAGAATCAATTCAGAAGTCATATCAAGGTGAATGGGGGAAGGAATCAGTAGTAAACTACAACTTGATTAACCTCCAACATGTCCTTCAAACTATGAAACTAGAGCAAAAACGGTGTCACCAAGGACATAGATTTGTCACAATAACTAAAACATTACTGTTCACTGCACACAATATTAAGTTTATATTCATCACTTCTGGAATCACCTAGTGTTAATTATCTCACTTGTATCCTGTTCTAACTAAATTTTAATGTATTACCTATATCCTATCTTTTACACTTTCATTAAGATTTAAGGTCTCTGAATGCCAAAGGAACTATGTAAGAAAAGTACACCATCAAGTTTAATTGTCCCATCTCCTAGTAAATAAACCACTCCAATATTTTTCATTCTAAAATTGTCACATACATTGTTTGATTCATTCAAATATTTATTGAGCAGCTGAAAGAAATACAAAGGCAATTAAAACAAGAGATGAGCCATATGCACAAATAATAGCAATATGTACGGTTCACTGAATCACAGCAGTTAAAAGAAAAAAAGTGCTTTAGGAAAAAGATGCCTTCCAGCCCGGAAGAGGGTGTGAGTGGCAAATCAGGAAAGGGGATTCAGATTAAAAATAGAAGACTTCAGTCTGGATTGTTGATGATACTCAGTATGGACTATTATGTCTCTCCTTTTCCTTTCTCCCCATCTTTGGGCTTAATTTATCAGTAGTGCCCAGGACTGTTCAATGCGCCTGCAATTAAATCAAGGAAATAGGACCACATTAAAATGGGGGGGGGGATCATTTCAGCACTGTATGCAAGGGATAAAAATATATCAGACACCTGGAAGGCTATAAAAGTCTTACAGTGTGAATAAAATGAAAAACCACATTTTGTTACTACAATGTTAACTTCCGATGCACTCATCCCTGTACAAACAAATGTTCAAGCCATGTAGCACCAACACAGGAAAAGCATGGGCAAAGGAGTTGGCCATCTTTCCTCAACATTCCACATTCATTAACTGAGCTCTAGAAACTCATAGGACTGAAGATTCTCTCAAATGATTCCAAGACATTTAAATTAATTATTTCCTCTCTACATGAATCCAGAATTTGTTAAGGTTAGCTCTTGCCCCAGTCTAAGTAGCAAGACAAGACTGCTAATATCCACCTTACATGTTTCCACTATTTAAAAAAAGACATGTAAGTTTAATTCCATGTATTGACTGGGGATGCCTTGATGTAAAAGGCAAACAGAAATGATTCAATTTGCTAGAAAATGTTGAGTCAAGTATTTCTGTATAACATAACACCAAATAGTCATAGTTTTCCAATTACTTGCAATTTTATTGAAGACTCACATGCCCTCTGCTGGTTGTGAAGCAGCATAACAGAATCAAGTGTTTTCACTGATGTCATTTAATTTTATAAAATAAAAATGTATCAACATACTTTACCAGTAATGTACAATTATGCCTTCTTGCAGTTAAGACTTGCTAGCTTTCCTTTATTTATTTTTTGGGGGGTACCAGGGATGGAACTCACAACCTCACGCTTGCCAGGCAGGCACTTATGCCTCTGAGCTAAATCCCCAGCCTCTAGCTTTCCTGTATTAAGCCATTTCTGAAAAAGTTCACATATCAGAACAGGGGCAGGTAATATTAAAAAATATAAATTAACAGTTTTATCCAAAAATCCACATAAAAGATCGAATTTTGTGGAGTGGCAAGAAAACTATTTTCTTGAAGATAATCATACTTACTTTTTCTATACTTGCTTGCATTTTTGCTTTAATGTCTTCTACGGAACTAGGTCCTTTGGGTGTTTTAGGAGTCTTTTCCTGTTTTTTGAAGGATTCCTGGCCCTATAGAGGAAGTCAAATTTAAAAAGGTTGTAAGAATATAGCTCTTAAATAAAACTCACCTAAAAAAAAAAAAAAACTCACCTTGACCCTCTAATTATTCTCACAATTCTCCTTACCAAGCATATAACCAGAGATCCTATTATAATTAAATCCATTCCATAAAATCATTTGAGAAATTATTTCTAATATGTTCAAAAATAAAGGGTCCTAGAGTATGAAGCAAAGCAGCTTGAGCACAGAATACATGCAAGAGCATATGATAATCTCCACAGGCAGAATTTAAGCACTGACATCTTAAACTCCATACTAGTATATAACCAGGGTTGGGAATCTCTGCTCCATGCAGGTAGCCAAGTTTCCTCAGTAGAAACTTTTTTAAACTAAACTTTGTTTGCTTCTTTCCTTACTGGAATGTCAGCAGCCTTATGTCTAGGCTATGTATATATATCCCCATCAACAAGAGCATTTTAGGCCTTTAAGATATGAGTTCTCAAATGTCTACCAAATTTCAGTGTCTAGATTCCTCTGCAGTATAATTTCCAGTTTTTCCCTATTTCACAACGAACTTCCATTTTTAATGTATATGTGACCACTTACTTTTGATCTTGGTGTTGATGGTTTTGAGTCTTTTCCATTCTGATTTGATTTTTGTGCATTTTTGGCTGGAGTATCTCGTATTGACTGCAATTAGAAATCAATCAGTATACCCCACACAAAAGGTATGCTCAGTTCAAATGTTTCTCCAAATTATAGTAAAATAATTCCAATGTAAAAATTCTCAATAAAGCCCTAACTCAAATAATTCTCAGTATGACATATCCTCAAGCCAGTTTTCATTAGCTACAAGTCAAGAAAGGCAAAATAACAAAATCTTCCATCGTGTTATTCACTGTTTTTGATAATCTTAATAGTAGTACTACTTTATTTACTCACTTTCTTCACTGGAGCTTTCTCTTCAGTTTCCTCATCATCAAAATCATCATCATCATCACTGGAAATAAAAGAAGCCAAAAATACTAAGAACATTCCAAATTTTGAGACTCAATGAAAGAACTACAAGGAGGCAGGATATAGCAATGTCATTATTCATGTTAACTACATTTCACAATAGCCAAGAGGTGAAAACTGCCCAAACAGCTCAATGGATAAAGAAAAATATATATAACACATAATGGAATGTATTCAGGCTTAAAATAAATCCTACTATCTGTGGCAACATAAACTTCCATTTTATGATGTGAAATGCACCAAAGGGTGAACAGCACATTATGATCCTACTTGTAAAGTTATCTACAGTAGTATTTTAAAAAATGTAAATAATTGCCAAGGCCTGGAAAAAGTTAAAACAATCTGTCAAAAGGTAGTCATTTTACTAATCAGTAGACCTGACCATGGTGTCCTTAAGGCTAACACTAGATGTACTAACACAGAAGTGAATTTCACAAAAATTAGCTTAGAATATAGACAAAATACACAATGAGACAAAAATATTTCTCGGTCAAATATTTAGTAAATAAAATACCCATTACAGAAAAGAAATTCTTGTAACTCACAAGCCTAAGTACCCAAAGTTTAAATGGGTAAAGATTTCACAGGATTTTCTTTAAAGACACAAATGTCTAGCCACCAACCATCATTAACTATCAGGGGGCTAAGCAAACAGTTCAGGAATAAGCACACAGAATCCTGAGTTCAATCTCCAGTATAGCACACAACAAAAATTGAGTCATAAGGAAATAGTGCACCCACAAGGAGACAGTACTGCACACCACTAGAAATGCTATTATACAAAAATGGTGATAAGTATTCAGACAATATGGACAAATCAGAATCCCCACTAACTGCTGGTGCAAGTACAATGAAATGATTCAGCTACTTTAGGAGAACAAGCTTAGCCAAGTTACTACTAAAGTTGAACCTGGAGTTACTGTAGCACTTCTGCTTCAGTTAGGTACAAAGAAACAGGTCTAGGAATCCTCATATTGGTAGCAGTAAAGACGACATTACAATTCCTTTATGGCAAGTTTCTAAAATAGGGAAATATTCATAAATGGCTAGCCAGTGTTTGAGGTAATTTCAGAAAGTGTTAATATCTGTACAGTTGAGTATACCAAAGCAAATTATACACCTTAAACAGGTAAATAAATGGGAAATGGGGGAAGTCTAGAGGTTTGAAAACCCCAGCAATGTAATCAAAAACCTGTAATCCTTGTTAGAATAAGTATAACATAGCTATGTACAAATAGAGCAGGTTAAGTTAACTTTTAACTGCATTTTTGCTACTGTAAAACTTTGGCCTTAATATCCACTAACTGAAGGGGCTGCCTCTTTATTAGAAACAAGAGAGCAATGCTTTCTATAAAGCGACTATAAGCCAGCTTCATCTACCAGATAATTTCCTGACCAAATTTTTTAAAAAGACTTAAGATGGTCACATATAGCTGTGTAATTATATTGACTACCAAGAAAGTACAGTCTACACAGTATGTTCCTACCCACAATATGTACCCTAACATGTCCATGATTTGTTCTTAAAACTTGGTTTTTGCACCTTAGTATCATCTGTATTTAATTATATCCAACTCAAAGGCAACTTAGATTGAGACTAAAAATGATTAAAAAGCATACATTCTTATGGACAAAGCTGAAAAGGTTTTAGAAGTTACTAATAACACTGTATGACCAGTAACAGGACTTTATTCCATTGTCTGTTTACTACCAAAGCCTTGATCTAGTGCAATAAACACTCGTTTCTAACCATGTTTTCAATTGCCAAGAAAACTTCAACATCCATTTTGAATCTCATTTGTCAACAATGAATCAAAGAACTACACAAAAATATCTTTTAGTTATCTTATAAAATAAACATAGTCCCAAGTATTCAGTAAGCTTTCATCAAGACAAAGGTATATACTATACTCTCAGCATAATGTTAAGGTCCATTCATTTAACCCAAACTCAAGCAAAAGCAACACTCTTTAGAGGACTCAGTAATGACTTCAAAAATTGTTACCCATGCATACAAGCATGTCAATTTTCTTACAGTACTTACTCTTCATCCTCATCATCATCTTCATCATCCTCATCATCATCTTCATCAGCAGCTAGTTTTACTTTTTTCTTAAAAAAATGCAGAGCCGTGAATAAGATACAATCCATACCAAACAAAGCTAGACTAGATCATCTGCAATAAAATCATCCCTACCTGTGGAACCTTACTACCACTTCCAGGGGCAGAGCGCTTTCCAGACATACTTAAGAGTTTTACATCCTCTTCCTCCTCCTCATCTGACTCTGCATCTTCCTCCACAGCTAAAATAAAGATACTATGAAAATCCAACAAAAACTCAACAAAAGAGTAACCCCCTCGAAAGAACACTAGTAATATACAGCATTAAATACTTCAAAAAACAAGAAAATGGAGATCAATTTTGTTGAAAACATTTCTTTGGATCTAATCCTTGTAGCTAAACTTAAAAAGCAAAATCAGGCCTTTACAAATACAATCACTAAATTACCAATTAAACCTCAAAGAGCAGTAATAGAACCAAGGATGTCAAAATTGGGAAACAATTTTACTAAAGGGAAAAAAACAGCTTAGCATAGCATATAAAAGTAACACACCTACTAAGTGCTGTCCACTAATATGCACAGGCCCTGAACCACACTTCAACCTTAAGACAACAGGTGGTGTGATTTCAAAGCCCCCAAGGGAAACCTGAAAGGAAGAAATTACAGTGTAAAGAAAATTAAGCAACACACATTACAGGCAAACCCCATACAACCACATCAAACCAAGTAAACCTAGTTTTCCCATTCTGAGAAGCATGAAAAATATACTGGGGTTTCAACCCCAGTGTCACAAGATGCAGCTGTGACTACGGGGACAAAGAAGCAAATACTCTGTATATTCTTAACATCATCTAAACCCACACATAGAATCCAACATTCACATGCACTCACCGTTGGCTGTACAGACATTTTCAAAGTAGCCAGTGTTACTTTAATTGGACTGCCTTCATAATTCATAGCCTCTGCTTCAACAATGTGCAATTCATCCTTTGCACCAGCCCCTAAACTGACCTATGAACAAAAAAGCAAACAAACCTGTACTATAGGTATAGAGGTATATTCAATACCAATTTACAAAAAATAGTAGCTTATAAGCAGTCAACGAAGCGAAAGTGTAAAGGTAAAAATGAGTATGAATTAAAAAAGCTGATATTTAGAAAAATTTAGTTTATTTTGTGAAGGTTAAGTACCGTTCTTAAGGACAACTGGTGCTCATTTTCGTCATTATCCACCTTAAAGTGGTAATCTTTGTCGGCCTTTAGTTCACAACCTGTAAAGAAAAAGCAAATTGTAAAACAGAAAAATAACACCAAGATTACCCTGTGAACTAGGTTTTCACTACTCTATCTACCAGATGGTAATGCAGAATCATCCTCCTGTATTCTTAAACAGGAACTCACCAGACAAAACTTTCTACATTCCACATTCTATTCTATACCACTTTCCATTTTATACCATTTATCCATTCCACTTTCTATTCTATACCACTTTTTATTCTACACTATTTCATTCCCAATTACAATGAGAAAGGTAACTACCATCATTCTCCAAATGAAAACATGCTCAACAGGGACTGAGGATTTAGCTCTGCGGCTCAAGGACTTGGTCGAGTCCCGCCCCCAGCACAAAAAAAAAAAAAAAAAAAACCCTCAACGAATCAATGGCAACTGATCCATGGTCTAGCTCTCTAAAATGGGTACAAACTACAGTGCAGAATCTACTTCCACCCACTCTATAAGTGAAAAAAAAATTTCTAAATATTACCGGAACAATTCAACTTTAAATGGTTCCATTTAATAAACATCTAACAGTTACTGCTACATAAATACTGCTTTTGCTCAATTAACAAATCTCAGCATTGTTAATCAAGAGGAAACTAGGGGGCAGGATTTGCAGGTGCAAGTTAACAAAGAGGCTTCCACAATTAAATTTACTGAGACTGAAAACCAAAGTAGCATTCTAAGAAACATAAGTGGTGCACTTTGACTGTGGGGTAGAGCTAATGGGGGGAGGGGCGGTAGCCTGATCTTCAACTCGACTTGCAGCACTTTTTTTGGTTAAACCAAGATCCAAACACAAGGTGGCCTCCATCTTTCTTCCCCCCAAATATGAAACCTCACTTCTACATACAGAGCACTGGCTGGACTCAAGGGTCTTGGTGCACTTGTACATTTGTAAGTTATTTAACCAGTATTATCTGTTATGTAGAGAAATTACTATCTACAGCAGTGAGCCAGAAAAAGTGCTTTTAAGATGTGAAATACCAATAGCACATGATGGAAACATCAAACAAAGACCTCCACAATCCCAGCACTACCATCCAACTCACCCACGATTTCTCGCCAAATAGTTCTCAACTAAACCACAGGACCCCAGACTCGAAAGTGACAAGACACCAGCGAGCCCCGGATGTGCATGGAGCCCACACCCCCGCCCTCCCCCAACCACGTGGCAACCACGTGCTCCGAGTAACAGCGGCCTCCACACGCCCAGCCGCGCCTCTCCTCCCCTCCAACTAGCCGAAGCACCCACAGGGTAATTCTGTCCCCAAGTTCTGGACAACGAAGTCTAGAGAACGTCAGGCTTCCTCTCTCTCCTC